>PVJO010003961.1:44395-115817 GCA_004026905.1 Hystrix cristata
CATTGTGTAGAAAAACCACATCTTTTTTAGCCATTCATCAGTTGTTGGGCATTTAGGTTGTTTCCAAGACTTAGCTATTACAAATTGTGCTGCTATGAACATGGTTGTGCATATATCACTGTGATATGATGATTTTAATTCTTCTGGGAAGATACCCAGCAGAGGAATAGCCGGGTCAAATGGAACTTCTAGTTGTAGTTTTCTGAGGAATCTCCACACTGATTTCCACAGTGGTTGGACCAGTCTACATTCCCACCAACAGTGGAGGAGGGTTCCTTTTTCCCCGCAGCCCCACCAGCACTTGTTATTGGTTGATCTATTTTCATTTAAAAACTTATTGATAAAATAAAAATGTTCAGTGTTGTATATTTTCCTGATTGCTGCTTTATTGATCTCCATAGAGCCTGAATACTGTTATTATTTTTAAGAAATTATGTAACAGCATTCATATTCTTTCTTTCATCAAATATTAACAGGGTTTAAAATGTTTAGATGGGAAAGACTTTCTGTGTTTTTGTTTGTGTTAATAATATCTAGAACTTCTGACATAAATTAATTGATGAGAAACCACTTAAGTAGACTGTTTGGGAACCACAGACACACAGCCTTCAAGCTTTTTTTCCTATATGCGCATGTGTATGTGTGTATATGTACACACACATACGTGCTAAGATATTTTTGAAATAACACTAGCTATAGTTTTAAAACTCTTTAAAAATCTCTGCTGATAAAACATGTATTTTTCTATGTCATTAAATACTCTTCTATAACACTATTTTTGATATTATATTCAATTCTATAGATACATCAAGAGTCACTAAATTAAGTCCCTATTGTTGGACACTTAGGCTATCTAAGGTTGTATTTTCCTATTATAAACAGTGCTTTGATGAACATACTAGGGAATAAATCACACATACACCAATTACTGCTTTGGAGCAAATTCCTAGATGTAGAATTGCTGGATCAAAGGGTATAAATATTTAGATTTTTGTCCTCTGGCAAGAGTGTAACAATTTATACTTTCTCTAGTTGTGCATGTGAGTATACATTACAGACTTTTCATTTGATGGTAAGAATTTTATTGTAAGTGATTATGAATCTAGATTCAGATATTTGGGTATTTTAGACATTGTGCCAAGCACTTTCACATGCACATAATTTAATCTAATTCATATAAGGTCATATTAAATCTTAACAACCTTGAAAAGTTGAAATTATTATCCCCACTTTACAGATAAAGAAACCAAGTCTCAGAAAGATGCAAGAACTTTTCCCAAATCACCCAATTAGAAAGTTGTACAGCTGGTATTTAAACCCAATCAGACCTATGATCTTATCACTATGTCCCAAATACCTCAGGTGCAAATACACGGATGGCAAATAATAATTTTCATCATAATAAGGCCTAATACTTCTAGAGTGCTTAATATGTTTAAAGTACTGTTCACATGTTGTAGTATGTTCAATCCTTAGTGCCAAACGTCTGAGGTATTATCTATTCCTATCCCTGAGACACCGAAATGATGAACTTGTCCAGGATTATGTAGCTAGTAAGGCAGTTTGGCTTCACAGAAATGCCAGTAATGACCAAAATACAGTGTAATAGCCTGCATAGTTGTGGAAGACTATATCAGAATCTTATGAATATTTTTTAGAGGAGAAAAAACAGCTTGCCTAAGTCTCATAATGTAAAAGGAGAGCTACCATCCCAGGAATTGTCTGTCGAGGAATTTTGCTGCAAATTTCCTGTTGCTATATCTGCAACCTGTATTCTTCCAGCAATATACAGCCTTGTAGGCGGAATGCACAGAACCATGTTCTATTCAGGTCTGAGGAATATAACTTGAATGGAAAAATCTTGGCATAAACTTGGTGATTCACGCTCAAATGAACAAATGCAACAAAATTTTTCCAAGTTATTTAGAAATTCTAGGTATTATCTGAGATGTCAAAATTTTCTTAAGTTTACCTAGGTATAATCTAGAATCCTTGATATTTGTTGGATAAATGAAGCACCCTCGTTGTTATTCATTATGTTAAGCCCTTTCCTATAGTCTTGCTTTCCTATTTAGACATTATTAAAAATTATGCAGATTATGAGAAAGGGTTATATTTTTATGTCGTTTCTATAAATGCTCAAAATTCTTCTTTCTCACCTCCCCCGCAAGGAAAACCAACTTAATGAGCCACAAAACATGCTATAATGAATGGGAAAATATTTTTAGCACTTTTATGCAGAAAATGCCTCATTAAAAGCAAATGCTTCGGCAAGCAGATTTGGGCTTAATAAGAACTTCTGTTGAGCAGGGGCCTTTCTGACAAATCACAAGCATGTGTAATGGTTCTATTTGAAGATCTAGAAAAGCCTGAGAGGCTCTTATCCCTCTTTCATATCCTTGGACTGCATCGCCACAATGTAGTGAGTGCAACATGGGACTCAGCACACACTTAATGGACACTGAAGGACATAGTCCCTACTGTCCGGATGCAAATAGGAAAAAAAATGTCTGTATATTGTCCAATATGACTCAAGGTCTTATCTGGGTATGTTTTATTATGCAGATTCATTTAGGTGAGCTCTGTTGTCATCTGGACATCTGGCTAATGGGACCCGAATATTTCACACTATTCTGCATATCATACGAGCTATTAGGCTGCAGGGTTTAGAGTCACACATACAAATCTAACTTCAAATCAAAACTTCAACTGGTACTCACACTTTTGTAACATCTTTAGACTTTGGACCCCAACCCAGAATAAGAACAGGAATGCAGACATGCGGATAGATTTGATCACAGAGACCACAGCGCCTCACCTCGATGACACCCAGCTCAGAGGACAGAGTGGTCAGTCACTTGCCCACACTGAGGTTGCAGAAGGCACCCCTGGGGTGACATGTTCACAGAGGCTGTTGAGAGTGTGTGCAGGTGTTCTGGGCAGGCTGTTTCATCATCTGTGATCTAGGCTTGGGGGCTCAGGCTGAGTTACAATTGCGTCCCTCTGGATGAGGCTGAACTCACCAGTAACGCTCATGTCACCCAGGCAATAAGTCATCCTGAGAGCCAGCCTCTTTCTTAGAAGGGGGAAACATGAAATAATCACATGATTCTCCTTCAGATGGTAATTTCTCACATCACTGCAGTTCTTCCCCAGATTTTCCCACTGAGTCAGCCATGCTATCATTTGCCGTAATAATAATAATAATAGTAATAATAATAATAATAATAATAATAATAATAATAATAATAGTGGCAGTTGTGGTTAGCATTTACAGAGGGCTTACTCTGTCAGTCAGTCCCTGTGCCGACCTCTGCGCATGCTTTACCTCATTTAATACTCAAGCCCTGGAGGGTAGATGCTATTAACATCCCCACAGACACGGGGACTGAGGGCAGGGTTAGGTGAGTAAGTTACCCAAAATTCCTTAGCTTGTAAGCAAAACTGGGATTTGTAGTAAATTTGTTTTCTGATTTTAAAGTCCTTAAATGTCATTGCTTCCCTGCATCGTGCAACCATTAATTTAAAAATACATCTGAATCCCTACTCTATTCCCCCCAAAGAGGCACTCCTTTCAGAAATTAAAAGGGGACTATTCATTTGTTCGCAAGTGCCCACGGTTTGCTCTCTCGGCCAAGCCCAGCCTCCCTCACTGGGAGGGGAAACTGACTCCCAAGACAAATGCATGTTTGCTGCCCGGGGCCGCCGAGCTTACCACGAGGAAGTGGCGGTCCTTCGCCTCGCGCCTCCTCTGACTGTGAGCCGGCGGGTAGGCTGGCAGCGGCGGAGCTGCTATGGAAAGGGGCGCAGCGGCTCTCTGCTCTCGGCGATCGCTTCGGCTCCGGTGTTCTGACAGGGCAGAAAAAGCAACAATACTGAAAGACACTCAGCATTTTCAATTTCTCTGCCACCCCCACCACGCCCCCGTGAGGAGCACAGCAAAAGGCTGTTTATAAAAAAGCGAGCGTTCATGAATCTAGCTCATTGGTCCCTAACTGAACTTTTATTCACTACCAGTATGAAGTTGGATATGTCCACTTCAGTGGGTCCATCTCATAAGCTCTATCCAAGATGGCTCACTTCTGAGATCAGTGTTTGTTCTTCATTTCAAAACAACATGAGTAGAAAAACAAAAGTTGAGAATAACGGTGGAAGATTTGCTGCCATCGGTACCAGAGTGGAAAGTAGACACAGACGTACCGGAACTGCCCGGCCTGGGTGCTGGAGCCAGCTGACACTGGCTCAGGGGAACCGACTGCTACAGATTTAGGAATCTGCAGCAGCCAGTTTTCCAATTACGGTACCTGGAAAAGGACCATGGTGAGAGAAATTGGCAAGGGGCACACATCAGGCCCTTTTTAAATTTATCTTATCATCTCTTCCAGAAAGCTGGTGAATTGCACACCATTGTGGCCATGTAGGCCCTGTCACCCCCAAACTTCGGAGGGCTTTGAAATTCCTGGTCTCCCGGAGAAAGTAATGCAATCCCAATGGCAACATTTGTCTGACTCGGTCATAAAGCTACCACTGGGAAAAGTCAGGAGATAGCTACATGTGGGATGAAGTGGCCCTGACTTCACAATAAGAATATTGAGACCAGATGCTGGATTTGATCCCTAGCATTATAAAACCAGCCAACCAGACAAACGGACAACAAAGAATCACTGAGATACCAAGAACAGAGTTTAACGTTCTGGTGTCTCCATCCACACTAAAGGCTGCCCATCTGCCACAACCCAGTTTATACTCATGGCCAGGCTAGAGTCCCCTTCCTGACCAAGTCACAGATTGGTACAGTCTTCAACCTGTTCTACTATTTAAAATCAGTATGATTCAAATGGAAAAATATACATAAACCTGCTGTAAATAGGGAAGGGGGGAGCAGAAGGGAGGGTGGGGAAAAGGGGTGAAACCAAGATACATCATGTACAGGTACGAAATAACCATGATGAATGTGACCATTATGTATACAATGTACCAATACATGTTCTTGGCAAAAAAAAATCAAAAAACTTAAATAAAATCAGTATGGTTCAGCACATGTACAATGATAATCACAATGCCCCATATTTACTGAGCAACTGCCGTGTGCCAAAGATCCCCTGCTTAAGCTCTTACCCACACCATCTCAACAACTCCAGCCAGTGGGCATTAATGCCAACCAGATTCAGGGAGGGCGGGGCACTGTCGAGCTACAAGTGGTCCAAACTCGACTCCAGTGTCTTCGCTCTTGGGCACTGCTTGGTCTACAGGTATTGCAAGGTCCTAACATCTCACTCACTGGAGCAAGACTTCTTGAGTTTTGCATTATTTGCTGATTTTTTATTGCATTCTAATTCTTTGACATTGATAGCATAGAATATGGAGTATTTGGCGACTTGAAAGGCACTATTTATTTTTCTTACTCGTGCTAGGAAACAAAGCTAACTATGTTGATCCTTTCTGGTGACATCAGACGCCCTCTCCCCAAAGGCCCTATTCTATTCTTACATTGATAAAAATACCATCTCTCTGTCAGCCTCTTCCATTAGAAGTTGACCCCTAGAGGACAGAGCCTATATTTTATTCAGCTTTTGATTACAGGGCCTGCCATGTCTGTGACATAGTAGATTTTCAGTAAGTGTGTGTTGAGCAACTGAAAGAATGAATTAACACTTTCATTAAAGTCTAGTTTTTAAAAAATGCATTCTGTATTCTACATTCATTCTATATTTATAATGGTGCTGTCATTGCTGGGTGCTTCCCTAGGTCTTGCTGCTTGTTTTGACAGCCTCCCTAATGTTGGCCTCATTTTTGTTTGCTTTATTCTATGTGCTACCCCCTAAATTAGGAACTAAACACTCTTATGCTTTCTGATTTCTCTCCATGTCTGATTTGGCTGCCTGTGGGCTTCACTGCCTAAACTTCTGACTTAGCATCTATGTTAGGAAAATGTGATGGTATTCCACATCTTTCTTTGCTTGAGATTCTTTTGAAAAAATGTTGGCTCCCATTTACAACCAGAAAAAAAATCCTCAAAACCACGTAGGTGGTCTTTGCTAAACTGCCTCCAAAGTCAATGTTTATCAGGAAGACATTTGGAGATAAATGTGTTCCTTGTTAAAGTGCCCACCTCCAGTGCCACCCTCATCTTTCTCTGTAAGCAAACAGTGGTCCTCCTACATGGGCAACACAAGGAAAAGCTTTTACATTCTTACATTTACCAAGAGTGGAATACAGGTGTAATTGGTTAGGAGGAGTTGCAAGGAGGGGAGGAATTAGGAAGGACACTGTAACTCGATTTCCCATTCCATGGCTCCTCTCCCACACTATCTTAAATATATCTTCTCCTTTGCCATAGGTCGGGACTAGGCAGGCTAGATTAATGGCACTCTAATAATATTTATCGCTAGTGGCGAGGTAGGGAGAACATAGGTCTACTAGAGCCTGAAATTGCAGTAAGATCTTGGTCCTTATTCCCTTAGACCAAGGAAACTTAGACCTCAGCCAGAAACCAGAATGGAAAGGAAATATAAAATATAATGATCTCTTTATAGTCACTTATTAATCTCTCTTTTCCTGCTTTATGAACATAAAAGATGGCATCACTTAAAAGGATTACTGGCTCTGAACATTAAAGAATTGTTAAGGAAAAGGGGAAAAAAGTAATTGGATGCTAAATAACTTGAAATCCATTTAGATGCCACTTCCTCTGGGACGTCCTCCCTGATGCTCACAGAAGGATTGGGTTGGGTATCTTTCCTCCTCCCCCGTGTCACTGCATTGAGCTTACCCAGTGACTTGCTGTCTCTTTCACTAGACCAGCAGCAGGGCGTGGTGGTGCACACCTGTAATCCCAGCGTTTGGGAGGCTGAGACAGGAGCATCGCTGAGTTTGAGGCCAGCCTGGGCTACATAGTGAGTTCAAGGCCAGCATGAACTACATAGCGAGACCTTGCCTCAAAAAAAATAAATAAATAAAATAAAAATTAAAAAAACCACAAACACCCCCCCCCCCCCGCAACTAGACCAGCGATCCCTTGTGGATGGAGACCAGACTTTACTGCTCTTCAATCTCAGGCTCGACTGCAAGGCCCGGTCTTGAACACTGTTTAAGATTTTGCTGTTAAACAGATCACAAAAGCTGCCCGTTTCTAGGTTTTAATCTCAGTCTTCCAGCTCCCACCTTATAGCCTCTGCTCCGAAAGAGGCACAGAGCTGCAGCACTGCCGCCTCACTTGTCTGAGTTTCATTATGCACGCCCTCCTGGTGGAAGCCGCTTCTCCAGCTGTCCAAACAGAGACACTACGGGGAAGCTCACTGCGGCCCTGGCCAGCCTGGCCATCATCCGAGCGGTCAGTATTATTCCTGACCACCAGATGGCAGAAGTGGATCACGCTGATGAATATCTTGCTCGGCTACTGTTTCTCGGACAAGGTTGAAAAAAAAGTCACTTTCTAATTTTAATTCTACGCTGCATGTTTTTAATTCTATGCTGCCTATAATTCCTGTTTATGGCTCTCTGCAGTGCTATTAAAACTACTACACCCAAGATTTGCTATTGAGCCAACCACAAAACAAGCCAGCCTCTAGAGGGCAAGACGCAGCTCTGCAGTCTTCTATCCAAACCCCAGGAGGCCCCATATCTCTCTCTCACCCCCCCAGGAGGAAGTTCAGAGAAAACTGATATTGGCACTTGCTGTTCTTCAGCTCTGCCATTAACTCCAAACCTGACAAAGCAGTGAAATGTGATAGCTTACAAGCAGCTCAGTATTATCTGGCTGAATCTGTAAAAATCTAAGCAGGGAGGACTGATTAATAATAATAAAAGGCTAAGAATTATGTCTAAAGGGCTAACGTTACTCAAGCTCTCTACTGCTGGGATCTGAGGAAGCATTTAGTGAGAACAATCAGATTCCTGTGTAGTCATCTTGTGCCCTCAAGGCTCAACCAGTTTTCTGCAGAATTTGATTCTGTTCCTTACACCTTCGTTGAGGACCTACTATGTGCTAAGTGGATTAATGGTGGAAAACAGGCCCGTAATGGTTAGTTACTACAGAAGGTTATAAATGGCAACATGAAGAGGTGCACAAGGCAACATGGGAAGGGTGCTAATAATCAAGGATGCAAGGGAAAGGCAAGAGTTTAAAGGAAAATTTCCAGAAGGTAGCTTGCACTAAAAATTTATCAAAGACTTCTTTTTAGCCAACTGTAAAGTTGAAGTAAATAGCAAGTGCCAGAGATACTTCTAGAGGACCACTGATTCTCATTCTTTATTATGAATGTCATGGTGTCTGCCAGTAACAAGCAAGGAAATTTGTACAAACGGTGGCTTTTCAGATACTAAGTTAGCTCATTCACTGAAAGGAAAGAAGATGAGGACAGGGCAGAAACCATATAAATGTGGAAGAAAATAAGATGAAAACAACATTTATCATAATTTTATTTCTCTATCTTGATAATGATAGTGGACTATTTTATTTACATTTTAATACTTACGCACAATACCATTCCTTAAAAGAATGAAGGGAATTTGGAACAAAGACAGTGAATGTGTACACACCATCTGTCTCCATAGCAAGAATCTAAAAGCCGAAAGAGCTGGCGTGCCAGCTTCCGATACCCCATTTAGGGGTCTCTAAAAGGATAGTGCTCACTTTTAATCCCCTTATCTCAATTAGAAAGGTTTTTAGGGGCTGGAAAGTAACCCCTGTTAGAAAAGGCTGGATTTCCACCTTGACTGCTGTGTGCCTATCTCTGGGGCTCTCAGGACTACGAGAGAAATGTAAATATTTCCACAGGGCAGTGTATGGCAAGGAGGAAAGGAGGCCTGGCTAGGGCCCAAAGGCTCAGATCTGGGCCCTGGCACTGTACCTATCCTGTCGCGTGTGACCCTGAGCCATTTCCCCTGTGGCTCTAGGCCCCCATGGACTCCGCCATAGAATGAGGGTGTTGGCTCAGCTCACTGGTTCTGAACAGAAACCCCAGAGCCCTCGAGCGGCTCATTCTGGTTGTTGAATGGTTGGGCAGAGACGAAGCATGACAGCCATCCTGAAAAGCACAGGATGGCCGGTGAAAAGGTGTCCCAGGTCCCACACAATACTCAAATGTCCTATTTGAATCTCATAATAGGGAAAAAGCCTGGAACCTATTTCGGAGTCAAACCTAATGCCTTTTCTGCTTATATCTACCAATATGCTTTGGTTTGGTGTGTCTTCCTACCCTCAGGGCCCTTTCATTTCTTTATACTTTTTGATTGGAAAGGTTTCTTCTTTATTTAATCCAAACTTTTTCTTCCTAGTACTAGGGATCAAATCCAAGGGTGCTCTACCACTGCACTGCATCCCCAGCCCTTTTTCTTTGTTTTCTTTTCAGCCAGGGTCTCCCTAAATTGCCCAGAATGGGCTTGAACTTGTGATCCTCCTGCCAAACTTATTTTTGATAGGTACAAACATCTAACTGCTTTCATTATGTCTTCCATTGTAGCTGTGGTTGAGTATTTGCATTTTGAAATGTATATTATTATAATTTTCATTTTAATTTCTCTTTATTATCAAATTTAGAGTTTAATGTTCATTTTTAATATGCATATAAGTAGGTCACATCATCCATGGATTTCATCCAGCGTAGAAAAGAGAGCACTTTAAGGTGCTTGCTATAACAAAGGAAGGTGCTGGGACGGTGGGACAGGGAAGGCCTGGATGGGATGCTGTCCAGCTGTCCTGCAGAAAACGCCCAATCCTGGCCTCGGTTACCTCTGCGCAGTGCTTGCAGGCTCTGCCGGGCATGGCGGTGCAGCTCTTCCACACAGGGGGGCCTGGTGGCCGGGAGGAAGATGTTCCTCTGCTGGTGCCACGGTGCGCGGTAGTACACGCTCAGCTTACTCTCGATGTCCAGGTTGGAGACAGCTGCAAGACAAAGAGGGAGACAGGGCCTTGTACACCAGAAGCTTTACATTGGGCATTTGGTGGATTCTGAGGCGGGGAGGGAGCAGGAATGGAGTCTGGGTGGCGTGGAAGCTGCATTCACACTAACTGAAGGCTGGAGCGAGGGTGAAGTTTGCAGTTTAGGCAGGGACAACCCTCTTCTCTGAATTGGGGCCAGGGAGGCCCCAAGACACTATCTGCCTGTGACCGGCTACCTCCCTGTCCACCCTTTCCTCCTTGCCATCTGGCACAGTGGCTCCTCAGTCCCACAAGTCCCTGCCTGTTTATGTGTTCCAAGAATGCAGGGGACAGCCTCAGGTGAGTGGAAAAGAGAGCCCTCACTCCAGTCTCCAGTCATCTAGCCCCAAGGCCTGGGAATTGTAGTTCCTCATGCAGCCCCTGGCTGCAGAGTTTCTGTATCCTGCCCTTCACTTCCGGATTCCACAGCTTTGCCTCTTTCAAAGCATGGCTGACTTTCCTGGTGTCACACAAAGCAAGCACAGCCGGAAGGAATCCATGATGGAGTGATAGATGGCATGGGAGAGAAAAACTGCCAACAGCATGGCTCCTGCATCTCATCCAAGCTAAAGGAAGACCTCCCCCCCGCCCCTGCCCCAACCCAGCATTTAACGCACTACTGTCTTCTTCAAGGACGAGTGGTTTCTAGGATGGCGCTGCCACAAGGGGAAGATTAATCTGTATGCAAGTGGGTGCTAGGAAGCAGGGATTCTGGGTGGGAAACGGCAATCCAGAGGAACTCAGGGGTACTGGGCGGCCTGGCAGCCTCAGGGATGATGAGAACCTGCCCAGTCCAGACCCGCTGCCCAGACCCATGCTCCTGGCCTGGGTCCACCCCACTCCTCCCTGTCTCATCCCTCTTTCTGCTTCTTTCCTTCTTTTTCCCTGTGTGTGATTTGGAGGCACTCTCACCAACTATTTATGCTCATGTTCCAAACAGGATTTTGGGTCCTCTCTGATCCTATTCTTTTCGAAATCTACCATTTCACTTTGAGAAGCCTTACATGGAACGAGATACTCTATGGAAAAAGCAGAAAAGAAAATGGAAAACAAGGAAAGACACTTTTGGAGGGGCAGGATGGTATGGGGGATTGAACCTAGGGCCTTCACAATGAGCAGTATAAAACTCTAGCCCTTTAAAAATGTTTTTAAGTTTGAGACGGGATCAGGTTGGGCTTGAACTTGTGATCCTCCTGCCTCAGCCTCCCACAGTGCTAGGACTACAGTATAAGCATACACCACCATGCCTGGTTGGAAGATACTTTCACAGATGGAAAGAAAAACTGGGGAAAATACACTCTTTTGGTGATTAATTTCTCCTCTCCCCTCAAAGTACTGGAGTTATTTTTGTTTTTGTTTTCTAATGCAATTTTTGATAGTGTTTTTTCTTCTAGACTAATGCATCAAAACTACAAAAATCATCAGTAGAAATAAAGACACATTTTTAATGATGTGAAGTAACAGCACGTGGGCAGACTCAAGGAGAAAACAGCATGCCTCTCAAACATCTTTGTCCGACAAAATTTTCTGTAATGATACAATTCTCTATAGGTATGCTGTGCAATAAGGTAGCTACTAGCCACATTGCCTATTAAGAAATTGAAATGCGGCTAGTGAGCAAAGACTTGCATTTTTAATTTTATTTAATTAATTGACATTTAAATAGCTGTTATTATATTGGGCAATGTAACTCTAACATAATCATAAACAGTCTCTTACAGTCTCTCACCTTCAGCCACTGAGCAGATCACTTCTCTTGACCTGGGATTTATTCTTCCTTGGTGTTTCCAAGGATTCAGGCTCAGAGGACTATCTCTCTGGTAGGGAGGAGCCTTTTTAGGGGAGAGTTCTATGGAGCCAAGAAGGAAAGGCAGTGATTGTTCTTTCTCAAGTTGCTCTATGCCTCAGCTTTCTCTTTGAAAACTGTAAGTGCTTGGTGAGCTGGTCAGGGGTCACTGAGTCCTGGAGACAAGAAACCCTAGAAGGACTCACTAAGGGAGAAGCCAATCTTTTCAGACCTTCCAGGAGGGGTGGGAGGCCTTGGTGTAGAAGGGGAAGGCCAGATCCGGCTCAGAGCTCTCTCCTGGGTAAAGGAGGGGTGATTCTGAAGACAGAAGCTTCATTTAGCCCCCCAGGAGGGATGCTTTGGTTCACAGTGACTGAAACATCAGCAAGGGTCAACTCCCGCCCGACAGGGCAGAGGCCATCACCAAACCCAACAGAGGTGGCTGTGAATTCATGTGCTGGTGACAGGCAGGAGAGGGGACAGAACAGAAATTTTGCCCGTGGAAAAGAGCGACAAGAAGTTCAGTGGGCAACCTTGGAAGCAGAGGGGCTTCTGAGCACCCGTCCCCAGGCTGGTCTCCTCAGAGGTGAGAGCCAGGACGGGGGGCTGAGCCCGGGTGACTGGAGGCAGGCCAGAAGACTCTTTCAGCCCCTCGTTTCCTCAGCATTGCCGGCCAGAAGCTTGGAGTGTTGACTTTGACATGCCTCAGAAGCCAGGCCAGGTGTCCACGGCCCCTCAGTCTCGGTGTGGGGAAGAGCCGAGCTCCTGCTATTTACCTCAGTGTTGGTCTCAAAAAAAGCTCCTCTGGTGTGCTTATCAAAAATGCAGAATCCTGAGCGCCTACCTAGACTCCCTGAGCCAGAATTTGCAACAGAGTCCTGATAATTTATAGATTTGAAAAGTACCCTGAGGTTATTTTTATCATCAGGTGAGTTTGAAAAACACAAAATGTTTTCTGATGACACCTTGTGATCTTGTGGGAGTCGAAGGAGGTGGGGAATACGGGAAAGGGAAGAGAGTGGTGGCAATGGAAGTATCTATCTATGGGATATTTCCAACTAGCTGTTAGTCCCAAGCTAGGATGCAGCACAGAACAAGACATACTGGAATCCCTGCCCTCTGGAGGCACACGTTTCCTAGCACCACGTGAAAATGGTTTCAACGTAGTTCTGACTGGAAGCAATGGGTGAGAAGAAATGCCCTCCGGCATACTCTCCCTATTGTAATATACAATTCCCATCTCAGGGATGGTTTGAGACTTCTGGATCCTAGACGCCTCAAACATCAAGAAGATTAGAGTCCCCGGTCTTCCACCTCTACCTTTTTGCTGTAGGTAATCCCAAATTTCAGAATAAATTAGTACATCATAAAGAAACTCAGCACAATGTTTTACTCATGGCTGAATAGTAAACATCAAGCCACATGAAAAGAAAAATTGGGGAAGGTGCTGGGGATCGAACTCAGGGCCTTGTGCTTGCTAGGCAAGCGCTCCCCCACTTGACCTGAATTCCCAACCCCTAAAGTATTATTTTTAATGTCACTCCTCTGCTGGTGTCCCAAACACATTCCTAATGGACCTTCCGGGCAAGCCAGCACAGAATTTCTAGGCTACCAACTTCTGCCTGCTGCCAGGATTCACAGACGCAAAAATAACACATGAGTTCAGTATGAGCGGCCAAGCCGTGGTTCCTGGGAAGAAGCAGTCTTTGCAATGACAGCTTTCAGGGCTGGGGTGCCTCACATTTTCCTGTCCAAATTCTGTTTCCCTCTTTACTGAGAGGTCTAGTGGATTTCTGTCATGCAGAAGCGGGTGAGCATTTCACAATGAGTTGTCACAGTGGTGTCTAGCACTTAGACAGGCAGGGAAAGGGAAGGAAAACTTTCATGCCTTGGTTCCCGGTTATGTCCTTTGGAAGCAGAGCACTAACTAGTATTATGTGCCCACTGGAGGTAGACAGACAGGCACTATTGAAGCTCTTTCTGGGAAAACGATGCCATTTTCCATCTTTAAAAATCTATTCCCTTTCCTAAGCAATAGTTCAACCAAAGTGGAGTCTATTCATCCTTAAGTTTGCGGTACCACTGCCATTGCAAGCCTACCCCACATCTTCGGCTTCACTCTACCCCGTTATGGTTTGAATTAGTCCACTGGCAAGTTCAGAGATGATTTGCTGTTAGGAGGTGGAGCCTATTTTAGGGGCAGGTCATTGGGGCGTGGCCTGGGAGGGTGTATCTCCCTCCCTGGCTCTTCCTCTCTCTCTCAGCTTCCTGGCTGCCATGATGTGAGTAGCTTTCCTCCATGGCAGGCCACTCCACCAGGCCATTTCTGTGTTTGAGCCTGCCAACCAGGGACTGAAATTTCTGAAACCGTTACCCAAAATAAACCCTCATGTGGGTGTTGGGTATTTTGTCCCAGTGACAAGGAAGTGACTAACGCAAACTTCTTTGGTTCCGTTTTAACAATTTCACTGTGGATGAGCCATGCAAGATAGCAAGCTTAGTACCTTTGGTAATCTTCGTTCTCATAAAAATGGAACTGATAGAAGTAAGAAGGTTTTTACCGTGTTTATGTGGATATATCTAGGGGCCCCTCTGTGGTAGGTAGAATTCTAGGATGGCCCTCTCAAGTACATAAACTGTATAATTCGCTCCTCCTTGGGTATGGGCAGAACCTATGACTTATGGTATGTTATATGACAAAGGATTTTAAGGTTCCTTCTCAGGTGACTTTGAGTTCAGCAAGAAGGAAAGTATTAGTTTGGATAGATCTGGTCTAAACAGGTGAGCCTTTAAAAGAGACAAGAAGCATCAGAGATACTTTTCCTGTTGGTCATAAAGAAACACACTGCCATGTTGTAGAGAGACCCTCGTGGCAGGAAATGGTAGATAGCCTCTAGATACGGAGGGTCTCAGTCCTACAACCTCGAGGGACTGAATTCTACCAACGACCGATGAGCTTCAAAGAGGATCCTGACCCTCAGATGAGAATATAGCCCCAGGTGTCACCTCAATTTCAGCCCAGTGGGACTCTGAGCAGAGGACACGGTTAACTAACATTCAAACTCATGATCCATAGCTATTGCAAGATAATGAATGGGCCTTGATTTAAGTGGCTAAGTTTGCAGAAGTTTATTATGCAGTAATAAAAATAATAATAGAAAATGAAGATAGTGGTCTAGAATCAGCCACTTGTCATCTCCTCCCTTCTGTTACTGCTGTCCATGGAAGACCCAGACGACGACAAGGATTACAATAGGAGATAAGGTTATATGTTTTATTTTATCCTCTGCAACGGGAAAAAGGCTACATGTATGTATCATTTCTCCCGCTTATAGGATTGTAAGCTGTCAAGAGGAGCTTTGACCATACATCAAACTCTAAATCTGGTGCGTTCTGTTCATAATATCGTGCTGCCCTCACAGTACTCGAAGAGGAAAGCATTGGCCCACTTTATAGATTAGGAAACAGAAGCTCAGAGAAGGTGAGTACATTGACAAAGTCATACACCTGGTGAGTACAAGATCTGGAATTAGAAACCATCTCTGTTTGGTTTCCAAGCTGCTTCTCTTTCCCAAACCAATACAGAAATAAGTTCACTTAAGCTAAAGGTGATTAGGGTCGGGAGAGGAAGAGGGGGCTTTCTGCTACATTAACAAATATCTAGCAAAGGATTCAGAACTGCCACTCTCGGCATCATCTGTAATATTAGGTATAAGCAAGAACGGAGTGAATCTTCCAGGATCCTGAAAGCCTAACAGTAAGCGGGGAGGATTTGTTACATTCCAGAAAGACAAACAGCACCACACACAGGTACCACAAAACCCAACTGCTGAGAGAAAACGCCATCATAGGGAATGTCCACAAGGCAGTGAAAAGTCTTTATAGACTGATCTTAGCTCATTCCCCTGTCAAACGCTGGACATAATGGAATTGTCTAGATCTTGATTCATAGTGACATACTGAGAGCATGGAGATGGTCATTGTGTTCCTCGGAAATGAGCTGATTTAGACATTGAGGAAAACTGGTGGCTAACACTCTCTTGGAAAGACCAGGCCCATTTCTAAGAGCAGGAGGGAGCTTGGGTTTAGGAACTACTGGGAAGGAGTAGAAATGAGGAGCCAATATAAGGTCACCCCAAGCTTCTCTGGCCCCAAATATCCCTCTGCTCTGCTTCTTGATTCTACCTTTCCTGGCCTATTGAGCTCCTGCCGATGTAAAGTTTATTACCCCTGGGAACAGTGCAAAAGACTCATTCTTGGTTCCCCTTCCTCGATAGCCCCAGTCTGCACTCCTGCCTCTGGCTTTCTCCTCCTGCAGCTCCTTCCTTCTCCCAGGCTCTTAAGAACTTAAAAGGGAGGACATGACAGCTGAAATCAAAGTTTGAATGCTGTATGTGGTGAAAATTTCAGAAAAAAAAAATGTGCTGTGCAACTCAGAAATGGAATTTCTATCCCTCAAGGGAGGGAAGGAGTTCTTAAAAATGTTCTTAAGGTGCCTACAGGATACATTTGCCTACACGCACCTTTGCCACCCTTCCTTTCTGCCCTTCTATTCATCACAGCCACCCCTATCACGCAGCCTTTTGGCTGAGAACACATAAAACCCATCCCTTCTGACAGCCCATGATAAAAAGCAGCGAGGAGTATTCACATGAATACATTAGTAAGCATCTGATGTAGTCAGTGTCACAGACACCTAGTCAGGTTGCTCCTCGGTTCCCTGCTATGCTGAAGCCAGGCCCCGGCAGCCATTAGCTTGGTGAACACAATGGAAATCTACTCAGTCTGCTGCTGCTTCTCAGGTCTACTGGGACGATAGGGAGGGGATTTCTCCAAGTGAAACCACTCGCTCCCTCCTGCTCTTCTGTCCTTGGCAACCAGCCACTTGCCTAATCTGCTCACAGCTTGGAGGAGAGAACAAGTTAGAGTACAGGGGCAGCAAGAACCGCCAAGGCTCCTGCCACCTGCAGAGTAGTCCAAAGCCAGAGCCAGCTTTCTCTAGAAGCACAGTAATTCAGACTGCTTCCACTGTGGACAAAGCATCTAATGTAGATCCCTCTGCATCAGAAAGACTTAGATTTCCAATACCTACAGAATAGAAGAACATGCCCGTGCATTTATTCGTACACTAAAAAATCTAGAATGATTTCTCCCATGGAAATATTTTCTCCAACTTCTTAAAGTGAGGCCTCCTACCCAGAGGGCTGTTGAATTATTACTGTTACTGTTGTTGTTGTTTCCTGTGGAAAGACCACCAGAAACCTGCATTCTCTTTGTAGTCCTGCCACCATGTGGCTCTGAGTGTTCCAACATTCCTAGCACTCCGGCTCCTCATCTCTACAAATAAAAGATTAGAAACTTTTGATCCCTGAGTCCTGTCCTGCTCTGATTGATGCTTCTGCTTTCTACCAGTTGCCAAAATTCACCTAGAAAGACTCTGCCTTAAGACCATGGCAGGATGAGTTGGTGGAAAGACCCTGGGCCTGGAATGGAGAAATGGGAATTAACTACAGGAGTGAGGAAGATCCACAGCCAGCCACTGAACTCTCTGGGTCTTTGTCCCCTGCTCTGTGAAATGGGAAGTATACAGCCATCGTAGAGTGTTTCTGAGCCTCTAATGAAATGATAAAGTTCTTGGCAAGTCACAGATTAATCAGTATTTGTTTTCTTTCCTACACCAGAAACAAAAGAAGACCAAGAGGCCAGGATCAGATCAGGTTACAAATTCAAAAGACAAAAGCTTGGAGCACTCAAAGGTTCTTTCTTACCCTTCCTTCCTTCCTTCCTTTCCTCCTTCTTTCCTTCCTTCCCTCCCTCCTTCCCTCCTTCCCTCCTTCCCTCCTTCCCTCCCCTCTCTCTGTCTCCTCATGTCTTCTTAGTGGGTCAAATATAAACAAAGATGAGGCCAGTAGACTACTCTTTTGGGAGTCTTACATTCTGGAAATTGGAAAGAAAGCTGTATGTAACTAGGGAACCTGTGACTTTTTTCGACAGCTCCAATGTCCCCAATCCCTAATATCTATTGACTAGGGCAGCATTTCATGTAATGACTTGGAGATCCTAACTTTCAAAGTCATCGTCAGAATTGCGGTACTATACATTCTCCTTTGGAGCAGTTTATAATCCACTTGTTTATCTTCAGGTCATTCAGCTGCCATGTTCTACACCATGCCCTTCCTCCGGAATATAAGCACATAATCATCTGTCACAGTCAGCTATCATTTTAAGAAAACTCCTTTAGGCATGCAGCAGAGTCATTAGATTTTACTGCTGGAAGGGATCTGGGAAATTGTGAAGTTCTGTGTTTTTTTCAGACAATATGGCATGACCCATTAGTGGGTGGTGAAATCCATTCAGCAGGTCAAGACTAGCATTTTTTAAAAAACAATGAAATAGAATAGAGTGGAATAGAAAATACCCAAGTGCACTGTATTGTTTTGTGAAGCCATTATTTATTGTTTCTATCATGTGTGTATTCTTGGTTATGATATAAAAATGCATTTCGTTCTCTGGGCAGCAGTGAACATACTGTGAAAGCCACTGTTGAGGCAACATCTCTTGTTTTCTGATAAGAAAACTAAGGTCCAAAGATTTGATCCAAAATCAAATTGCTAGCGAGTGCAAGGCCCTGAGTGTGATCCCCAGCACCCAAAAAACAAACGAACAAACAGACAGAAGACAAAATCAAATTGCTGTGTTTGGGCAGAGGCAAAAACTAAAGCGCACATCTCCTGACGCTGGGTCCATGTACTTCCCTTGACTGGCCTTTCATGTCTCTCAGTCCTTATTTGTTTACCTAAGAACAACATTTATCAGGTTGTTCTTCAGGGAAAAAAACTGTCTTCACCTGTTCTCCTCGAAACAAGCCATGTTTTATTTCAGGGTTCCAGAAGCACTTCAGCCCACGCAACAAACCTCGGGATGAACCAGTCAGACCACGAAACCGAAGTCTGCCCTGTGTTTCTTTATAGAATCCGGATGCCATGAAGGGCGCCCCGACCAAGAGCCGCTTGGAGGGTACTCTGGCTGCGAGGGAGGGCCCTGCCCATTTAGCAGAAGCACGTTATCATGGAAAAATGATACGCTGGAAAGCTTTTGTTATGGTGACGGAAAAACAAATTCCTCTTTCTCCCTCCCTGTTCAAAATACAAAGCTGGGTAACATGTAGGCATCTGACATATGAAATATCAGAACTGCTTTCCTTCCCTGTATCCTCTCTCTTCACATTCTGAATTTTCTAGACTAAACAACCCAAAAGAGCATTGGTTCGGGGAAAAACAAGGTCTCAAGTTGGTTATCCTGGTTGGCTCACAGACCTGGAATATCTCCACCACTTGGCATCCATCAATCCCCCAATACTCATCCACAACACAACTTTTCCACCACCAGCCCTCATGCCTCCTGAGCTGCTGGGATGCTTACTGGTTTCCACATCCACTTTGCATTGCTCACAGTCCACCCTAGATGGCTAACTACCTTGCCACGTACTTGATCTTAGCTCTGCAACCACATCCGTATACCTGTGTCAAGGGGAGTCACATTTTACTTATATCCCTAGCAATGGAAGGCACCGCCCCATGTAAATGCTTAAAAAAAGGTGTTTGATTGCTTTTGTTGCTTGATAATAACTCCCTCTGGAGTTTGGCAGGGAAATGAAATTGGCACAAGTAGCTCAATTGGGGTTTCACACCAGCTATGGGTTTTATTTATCTACAGAATCACAATAGAAGAAATTCGGATTACATATAAAGGCAGGATTCTCAACCACAGGAGTCTAGAAAGGGGACAGAGTATATGATCAAAACAGGCTAGCGAGGAAGGTGGAGAGAGGTGTGTGGCAGCAGAAAGAAGAAAGAAAAAAAATCGAAGGGGTGGGGAAAGTGAGTGGAGGAGGGCATGATCTTGCAAAAACAGTACACATTCTGAGGCCTAAATGTTTTAGAAGCCCCTCTATCTTATAGACAGCACTGACTTAGTACAGTACTAACTTGATTTTTAAGCAGAAAAATTTATTCGATAAAGTTGACACGTCTAGCAGTCTGAGGAGTCTAGACATTCATTCGCACTCACCCACCTGCATTGAGCAGCTACTTTGGCAAAGCTCTGGGCTGGGAACAAGGGGACACACAGATGTAGGTTCCCTACCATCCAACAGTTCATGGTCTAGTATTGATTCGTTCACTTATTTTTTCTTTCAAGCATATAGTACATATCTTTCATGTATGAAGTAAAAAGGCTACAGAAACAAAAATTCTCTCTCTCTCTCTCTCTCTCTCTCTCTCTCTCTCACACACACACACACACACACACACACACACAGAGACACTTAGTAAAATATAATTTTTTGATGATTTCTCTTCCTACTGCCTCATTCTTTGGAAAGTTAAGAAAATAGTCTTAAAAAACAAGAGAAAAGCCACTCATAATCCTGTTACCCAAGGCCACCGTTAGGTGATCAGCATGTTTCCAAGCAGTTTTCTTCAGGGGCATTTTTATGTAGTTGATATATATACACCGGGTGAATACTGCTTTTTAAAAATAAAAGAATTTTTTTTTATTGTGAATCAAAACTTTTCATAAAATTCTTCAGAAAAAAACCATTAAGAACCACACAATATTTTACCACATAACTATACTGCAGTTTATTCACTCTCCCACCATTGGACATTAGATTCGTTCCAATTTATAAAACATATAAA
This sequence comes from Hystrix cristata, assembly GCA_004026905.1. NCBI lineage: Eukaryota > Metazoa > Chordata > Mammalia > Rodentia > Hystricidae > Hystrix > Hystrix cristata. The sequence goes on from PVJO010003961.1 coordinate 64,803, forward strand.
ACACACTGCAATGAACATATCTCTCTGAAAAGCTTCACCTAGGTCACGTTCTTCATCGACTTTAAACGTGCCGTGGGCTTGATTGGAAATCCCACTGTTCTTAGCGTGAAGATACCTCTCTTTTCACCCCAGTTTGCAATAGAGGTTACCAAGGGATGGCTTATCTCATGGTCCAACTCCCTAGTCAAGGGCTGTGGCGAGACTAGCACCATATATATATATATATATATATATATATATATATATATATATATCTCACATCACCAAGGTATTTCCTTTTAAAAACACCAGACACTAGAGTGGGAGTTGCTTGGCAAAGAGACAGAAATCATTACAGTTTAAGTGATCATATCCACAGATCGTACATAACAGGGAAAGGATTTGTATTTGTCCTTGTCAAAACGTACTGTTCCTGGCGCAACAATACTAGCGGAAATATTTGTTCTTAACAAGGAACCATCATTATAGGAGAAGCTGTATGGATGTAACCCACACAATCAGGGAGCTGAGAAGGCTGCCTTCAAAGACAGAAACTGAATATTAGCATAATGCTTTAAAGCAACTCCAGGGTACATCAGAATCTCCTGGGGACCTTGGTAAAAAGACTCTTACCCGGCACCAGAGATTCTGATGCAGTAGGTCTGGGACGGGGTCTGAGAATTTGTATTCCTAATGAGTCCCCAGGGGATGCTGATATGCCAGTCAGTGAACCAGAGACCAAGATAGGTACTAGGTTGAACCATATCAAATTGGTGACATTCGGCTGCTTTCATCTATAAAAATTCTTTCAATAGTACAATCTAATAATTAGACTGATTCCATGGTTAGCTTTAGCAGAGGGGCCACTGTCTTAGACAGAGGTTGCTGGGACCGGCAATCAGGACTAACAATGACCAGCCCCCATTACGGGCACACAAAATGTTCGATCCTATTTCCAGGCTTCTGTGCCTGAGCTTGAACCTTGAGGGGTGTGGGGGCCCAGCCTAGTACACCCTTCATCAGCTCACACTCCCTAAAAAGATGTCACAGTCATGTCACAGGCTTGCAAACAAGTTAGAGTATAGAAAAGATAATACTGATCAAAAATAAGGGATTTGATCTTTCAGGAGAGCCAAACGAAAAGTGAAGAAAGACTTCCCAAGATTCCCACAAAGGTTTAAAATTAAAATCCCTTGGTGAATGTCACAAGTCTGTTTCCACTACTTGCAAAGAGCCAGATGAGGCTGATTATAGGAAAGACCATGAGTTTCAACCTTTGGTACTCTTGGTTCCTTGAAAACAATCTCTCCTTAGGGGAGGACAGAGAGGAAAGGTGGCACTGTGTCCACAAAGATGAGTCTGATATTTTAAAGTCCCTTCTCTCTTGCTCAAACTAAGATATGATGTCATGAACATGGCCACCTATGATATTCCAGGGAAGAAAGTGGAGCTGGAGTGGGAGAGACAGGTCAGAAAAAGAATGTGAAAATCATCTTTCTGTTTAGGAAACACTGGCATGCAACCACTGGATAAAAGAGGGAAAGGGTCCGTTTTCTAATATGGTGCATGGAGCCCTTTGGTCCTCTTGGACAGATGCCCTTGGCTTGGTTAGATTATGGAGCAGTAAGGTAATTAGCACACGATATCCGATTATATATGCTGATAAATCTTTTCTCCTAGGTAGAAGCTAGTCTCTTAAAATTTACTTAAAGATCATTATTGATGAAAGAAAATTTAAAATACTTACAAAGGTCCAGCATATGACCTCTACTACACTTAGAATTATTACTTGCTAAGAGAAGTGAGGCCCTTTATTGGGTCATCAAAGAAGCTATAAATACAGTAAGTCCCTGACTTACAAATGAGTTCTGTTCTAGGAGAATGTTCATAAGTCGGATTCGTTCGTAAGTCCGACAAAGTGAGTCTTATATACCTTTGCCACAAATATACAATGTGTATTGTTTTGCACTTCCTAGTGGTCCCCTCCATATCACCACTGCTTTTCCGCTCGCTTCCGGACATCCTGGGCTCCCACTGAGCACTGTGCTACTATACACCATCACAATTGTGCAGTAAACACACAGCATCACAACTGTGACAATGTCTGGCAGACATGTGAGCTACTTCTGCGATTTGTTCCTATCTACTAATGTGTTCGTAATGCGAGGTCCATTCGTATCTGTGAAAGTTCGCAACTCGAATGTTTGTAAGTCAATGACCTACTGAACATGAGTTTGCAGGCCAAGAGACATTCTTTTCCAAGGACCTATCCATTTTAAAAGCCTAGATATTTGTAATGAGTTCTGTGCTCACCATAAAGGCATGGCTAGATGAGTGGGGATTTCTTAACCCAGGATGTATTCAACATGGTGTCAGAAAAGATGGGTTCTCTTGTGACTCAATTAGCCTACTCTAGCTGAGTCTGCAGAGATATCGAGGGAGGTGTCCCAGATTCACCTTATACATCTGCTGCCCCAGACCTGCAATCAGCCCTTTCTCCCTCAGCTGGGACAGCCTTCCCATCCCACACCCTGCGTGCCGGGGGTGCTCATTGTTCCTAGGCTGTCACTGATTCCAGGTTTCTTCAGTAGACAGCACTAGAAAGCATATAGGTTTCAGAAGTTGAAAATAAATCATGAGTTTAAACTGCTACTTCCAATTCAGATCTAAGATTACAGGTTTTAATTTAACTTTTTTGATTTTATAATTGATCTCTTTTCTACTAAAAATCTTGATTCCTAGTGACAGTGGCATAATTACTTATTTGAATCATTACAAAATGAATGCAATAACTGGATTCAGTTTTAGATTTCTTTTTTCTCTTGTTTTTGGGCTATTTTCGACTGGAAAGGTACAGTAACGAGTACTTTGTTTGAAAGTCATGTGAAGTGATTGAAGGTGCTAAATAAGATAATGCTGAGGTCTGGTGTATTCCTGCAGGTACACGAAATGAGAAAACGAGAGACTCCCAACCACCTATTCAGGTGATCTAGTTCATAAATAACTAAAACCTACTGAAAGTTCCTGCATTTTTAAACTTACAGTTCACTTGAGAAAAAACCTGCCAGCCTTCCTGTCCTCCATACTCATCTGCCCCCCGAGCTGTCATATTTAGAAAACTAAGAGCTCCTCCCCTTCCTTCCTCGCCTCTTGCGAACCCAGCCACTGGCCCTCAGAGAAGCAGGCCGGCTTTGTTGAATAACAGCACAGAGAAGCCTACGAGGTGATGAGGAGAGCCTTTGATCTCCAGAAAACTTGAAAACTCAAGCCTGGAGGTCTTGGCATTTATCCCAGAGATCAAACACATGTGTCGGCACCTGCAGGGAAAAGGGAAATGAACTAGGCTTTTTTGAATCCAGAGCCTGTGATGGAAACTCCACAAGCAACAGAAGAATCTACTGAAGGCCACAGGCCCATCAGAGGCTACAAGGAGGCTCCATGGGGATTTCTCTACCAAGGATTTGGTGAGTGGACCACACACAGGGATCAGACACCTTCACCCATGAGTGACTGTACATGAGCCCCAATACTAAGAACCTAGCTACACCATCTGAAATCAAGATAACACAGATTTGAATATTGACAATTTCCTACGATCCAACCTAATATGAAGGCAGAGAGAAAGAGTCTGTCAGCGAGGGTCCTAGGAGTAGCTTATCATGACTGGGGCAAGAGTCGTGCGAAGCAGAGGGACGGATTAGCGATCTGCCCATCAGGAAGACAAAAACCACTCATTAAGCACATGCAAGAGCTATGCGCTGGGCAGATCCCCAATATAGGCCATCTTCTTTGATTCCCACAGTGGGAACAAAGATGCACATGTTATTACCTCCTACTTGCTGAACGGGCACTGAGAAGTTAAGAAACGTGCATTGTGTACATATTCCACATTTTCTTTATCCATGCATGTATTGATGGGCATCTAGGCTATTGCCATAATTTAGCTATTGTAAATTGCACTGCTATAAAAATAGGTGTGCATGTGTCACTGTAATATGATGACTTTAACTCTTTCAGGAAGATACCCAGGAGAGGTATAGCTGAATCAAATGGAATTTCTATTTTTAGAGGTTTTTTTTTTTAAGGAATTTCCATTCTGATTTCCATAATGGTATAATTACACAATGGAGTATTACTCAGCCATAAAGAAGGATAAATTTGAGTCATTTGTAGGAAAATAGTTGGATATCGAGACTATAATATTAAGTGAAAGAGATCAGACATAGAAGGTTAAATACTGCATGATTGCTTTTATATGAGAAACCTAAAATACAAATAATTTCAAGAGCAAAATAAAGGAGAGATGATAGGAAGCAAGGAGGTAGACTTTTTGGAGATGGGGAAGGGCATCTGGGGAAGGGAAGAAAGGGAATGGGCAGGAAGGGAAGGGGGTCAAAAGTGAACAAGGTATGATAAATATATTTGTATCAATTCCCTAAAACAAATATAATTATTATGCATCACAAACATATACTAATAAAACTTTAAAAAAGAGACATGTCCAAATATCCAAATATTGTAAGTGCTAGAGCCAGAACACAGAGCGATTACATGTGATTCCAAAGCCTAAGACCTTTCTGCCCCTCACCACTGGCCCATGTAGGAGTAGACGTCTGTGTGAGGATATGGTATTTACCCCAGAATGGAAGACTGAAGTCATTCAGATGAGGGACTTGGTGGCCAGGATGAGGAGCTCAAACTAACCTGCTACATAAAGGCAAGTGCTTAGTCCCCCCACCAAAGTGGAACTTCAGACAAGCTGTGTGAGAACAGAGATGGGCTTTCTCATGTGTTTTTTTGCACCCTCCAGCTAAGCTGTGGTCTAGCGCACTGGCCTATGTGTTATAGGCACTCAAATATCTGAGCTGAATGGATGCAGTTGAATAAATGGTCCAATCTGTACAGCCTGTGGCCCTACTGTCTCCTTTTTATCTACCCTTTCCCGACCGCTCCTCCAAGAGAAATTCTACTCCATATCCCCAGTCAAATTATGCCTTTTCCATGAAGCTATTCAAGGCCTCAGTGACCCCACTGGTTCCTTCATTTATTGGGCAGTGAGTTATGAAGACTCTCTTATGTGCCAGGCACTGAGCTGGGCATAGGGCAACGTTGCTGGCCACAACACACACAAACACTGCCCTCATAGAGCTTGCCTTCAGGTAGGAATAAAGTCAGCAATGCTAAGCACCATGATAAATAAAACAGGGAGGTGTGAAAGGCTGGGAAGTGTGGCACTGAGGAAATGACAGTGGAGATCTAACGACCAGAAAAACATTAGATTCTCAACTAGGCACCAGAGACACCCAGCTGACCTCTAGTGGAGTGATGTCTTCTAGCTCAGTGCAGCAGTCTGGCCTTGCTGATCACCAGAGTCATTTACTCATCTTCCTGGGCACAAAGCGGAACTACATTTCCCAGCTTCCCTTGCAATTGGGTGTGGTCACATCTCTAGTCCTAGCTCGCAGAATGCAAGCCAAGGTGAAGTGCACCACTTCTGGCCTGGCCAGAGAAACCTCCCACACAACCTTCTTCATGCTTTTGTTAAAGAGGAGAATACAGATCTTAGAAGTCACATCACTAAAGTCGTAGAGTCATAAGATGGAAGGAAACTGCATCCTTGAATTCTGGCTAGGAGGATAGCTACCCACACAACCTTCTTCATGCTTTTGTTAAAGAGGAGAATACAGATCTTAGAAGTCACATCACTAAAGTCGTAGAGTCATAAGATGGAAGGAAACTGCATCCTTGAATTCTGGCTAGGAGGATAGCTACCCACCAAAGAACAAAAATACTGTTTTGGACATTGTACGAGTGAGGAATAAACCTGAATTTTATTAAGCCGTTGAGATACTGGAGCTTATTTGCCCCAGCGTTAGCATTACAGTAATTCTCTGAGCCCACTCTGTCACTGCCTCGGGCCCTCACTCGGCCCTCACTCCGGCTGGGACACAGATCTTATTGTATCACTGCTTAAGTTTGTACTTTTGTTTAGCTGTTCAGTCTTGAACAGCTCAACTGTGCTAGTTGAGTAGGTCCCTCAACTCAGCTGGCAACTGTGAGGAAGCTTGGCCCTTCTAGCCAGTGCTTTGGTATGTTGTCTACTCATTAAGTCACCTTCTACCTTCACTGCTCTATCCTGTCAATGGATGCTTTTCCATCCCTTTAAGTCATCCGTACTTTTCATCTCATCTCTTACTTCCTTAGTATGCACTGCTTTCTAAACTACTACAAATGTAATCCTATCACGATCCCTCCCTAAACATTTCTGATCTAGGGGAGCCTGGGTTAACATGACAGCACCACTCACATGCTGTTGTGGTTGCTTCTTTCTCTGTCTGACCACATTACTTCTCCATATGTCAGCACCAAGCATGGTGTCGGGCATATAGTAGGTGTTCAATAAATAAATGCTTGCTGAATGAATGAAGCTATTTAAAGTTGTTAAAAACACTGGTATGCTATAGGAACGATCTACCAGGTTTTTGTTACTCAGGAAACACCTCTTAATTTACAGTCAGTAGTAATAAAAACTTTTCCTTGAAAACCAGATCCATCCAAGTCAGTCTGAATGACGAGTTGTGTTGGGGCATCCACAGAATATGGTTGGTCTAGGAGGATGCACTAAGTAGGGGTCTGTTTTTCTGCTGCAGCTCTGCTAAGTGCTGGCTTTTTTCCCTCCTTTGCTTTTTCTTCCTAAACTCTATCTGCAAATTACCTCTGGGAATCTGCAGGCAGAATAACTCCTTATCTTAAAATACACCTTCCAGGGGTCAGGGATTTAGCTCAGTGGTAGAGTGCTTGCCTAGCAAGTGCGAGGCCCTGAGTTCGATCCCTAACACTGCCCCCTGCAGAAAGATACACCTTCCCAAGTCGGTCATTTCTAGTAGCCAGTGAAAGCTGCAAGCACCCAGTCGGCCAAAGTGCTGCGCTCAATTTCTCTTTGAGACCAGTGCTCAGGCAGTGTCTGGCGGGCTGAGACGTCTGCCACCATCCGCAGACCAAGTGGCCCAGCCCGCACTGGCTCTTGTCTCCCTCCAGATCTAGGCAGAGCCGCGTTAGCTCACAGGCATCAAGGCCAGACCGACTTGGCCAAAGAGCATTACTGGAAAAGGGTCACACTACTTGTTCTAACAACAGATCAACGTCAGCAACAGGCATTTTTCATAGAATTTCACATTGCATAAACAGCTGGCTAATCTGGTCATTCCAGGAACAAAGGAGAACCATTAATTATTTGATTACCCATGCATAACCCATAAACCGCCCCTCTCACTGGCTGTTTCCCAAAGTTGCAGTGAATTAAATTAAAGGTGTCAATTTAGCCCTGTGTAGACATGAGACAGACCCCTTTAAGTGGACTATTATGGGCCTCCTGTGTCAGTTCTGCAGGGAATTAAATATAGCGAAAGGATGTTTCCATGAAGAGGGAAAGTTATTGGATAGGAGGCAACTGGGACCTAAACATAACTTGGGAATCTCACTTTATTTAAGAATGAGTCTTGGTCAAAGTTCTGACTGTTTAAAACTTTCTTTTAAAGACTGTCGAACCACTAGGTTTCATGAATACCTTTATTTGTCTTTTATCTACCCAGGGGAAAATCTGTTCTTTCCAGAACAAAAGCCACCTGCAACAGGAGACACACAGAGATGCCCAGATTCCCATCCGTCTCTCCATTGTGTCAGCTTGTCATCGTGCCCTCTGTTTTACATGACGGGTATGGGCTGAGGTCCATTCCAGAAATGCCACTGTCCTTTGCGGTAGGATTTTCTGCAGACCTGCAGATCAGAATCCCTCGGGGTGGTCCCAGCAAATTGCCTTCTCAGGGGCAATGAACTTCAGAAGTTCCCTCCTCCTGGGGTAAATTCAGGCCAGTGACCTGGAACAGACCGCTAAGGGCCTGGATCGACAGGGCATTTTTAGTAATAAGTAAGGATATGAGGCTTCGGTGTGGGTTTTGTTTACTCAAGTAGGCCCCAAAATGCTCATCTCTAAAATTATAACATCTTCTTCACCTCCGGTTTTCGTGGACTGTACTTTTCTCATCATTTCTTTCTCCATTTCCCTTCTATGTATCCTCCACATGCCTTTCCTTGTCATCCCTGGGCACAGGTCCTCTAATGAATCAAGACCAACCTGCCCTATTTTGGATAGATTACATTTCCTAATCTGCAAAGAGATTCGTTTTGCTGTGTTTCCTCTTGGTAAATGGAGCAAAAGGAATAGCTGCTATAGCCATGGCAAGAATGAAATCTTTGACTTTCAAAAAAAAAAAAAAAAAACACAAAAAAAACAGACCAAAACAGTGGAATGATCCAGTGTTATCCGGTTCATACGCTTTATCCACTCATTTACTCATTTTCAAGCACCGGCCATGGCCCTCAATCATGTAATGTTTATCTTTGTTCTTGCAACTTATTTTTGTCCTCCTCTCCCACACTTTCATATTCTGAGGATAACACTGATGTCAACAACCTGTTCCCATCTTTCTCTGAATATCCGTTCAACAAATAATTACTGAATATTCACTCTCCCTGTCTGAGGCACTGAAGGACATATCAGGGCTCTGTCTTCCTAGAGCTTGCTGTCAAGCAGGAGAGACAGATGACAGAGATATTATGTCAAGTGGTAGCAGTTCTATGAGAAAGTAAGAGGGCAGGATAAGGAGCTCAAGAGCGACAAGGACATTATTTTGGAGAGTGGAGTAACAGATGATTAGAGCCTCACCAACGCCCTCTCAGGACTCATTTCAACACGCCAAAGGCTGCTTCCTCTGACGTCCTGAGACCCTCCGCCTGAGAGTAGGAGAATGTTTGGCCCAGAAACAGGACAAGCAGAAGTGTTAGCTATCTGTTCCCTGCGAGCGGCCTTCGAGTAGATAGCGATGCCCTCTGAGGTTACAATAACTCTGAAGTGTGTTCTCTACTGTGGCCCAGAATTCCTTCGCAGGACAGACTTCCAGCCATCCACATGGTGACCGCTGAACAGCACACCACTGTTGGATCCTTTCCCTTTCGTCTCACTACTCTGCTCCTCTACTAGGGTTGCCTGGGTGCATCTCTCAGAGAAATGACTTGTACTGAAGGCCTTGTCTCAGGGGGCGCATACTAAGAGAGGTAGTGAGCAGAGGCTTCTCTGCAAAAATGATGTTTGAGCAGATCTCTGCTTTCAGGGAGGGGAGCTGTGTGAAAATGTAGGCTAAGAGGATTCTAAGCCGAGAGAAGCACAAGCGCAGAGAGCACCTGGGCAGGATCGTGCTGGAGTGTTTGCAAAGCAGCGAAGCCACACTTCAGGGAAGGAGTGGGTGAGGGCGCCAGCACCCGAGAAAGGCTTCCTCTCCTCAGTCCACAGCTACAGCAGCCCCTTTAGTCCTTGCTTCCACTGCTTGCTCCAGTTTGTTCGGTTCTCATTCCTGTCGTGCCACATTTTCTGAGAGCTCCACCATTTTATTTATATTCTTGGTTTCACTCTGCTTAGCTGTCCCTTTATAAAGAAAACAGCAAGTTCAGAAATCCTGAAGGGAACCACTGATCGGAGGAAGGGAGCTGAGAGACTGCCCATGGCCCTGCTTAGGGAGGCGGCCTCTGGGGAAAAGCAGCAGGCTCTCTGCAATGCTCCCTCCCGCATTTCAAAGAGGGTGGGAGGGAGACATCATTTTCTCCCGCTCCAAGGCCATCACCAGCGTCATGGACACCTCCTGAGAATGCACTGTGCTCCCGGCTCCCTCCCGTTTGTGTGGTCTTCATCATCTCTGATCCTCATGGCACTCTGAAAACCAAACAGTAACTATGGTCCAGTGGCGCTGCCTCCCCTCCCGCCTTGGGCTACACAGGAGTCACCCCAGCGGCACTTTCTGTGGCTGCCAGCCCTTACTGCGCATTCTCAGCACTGCCGGGGCGGCTACTTTGATCATGAGCAGGAGACTCCAGATCACAGAGGATGTGGAGTTCTCTTTAGGCAGCTGGCATGAGCTCAGCACAGATGCCTCCCAGAGCAGGACTGCTTTGCTGACTCCTGGGAGGTTCATCATCAAAACTCCCTGCCTTGACCCACATTGTGCCTTTCTCCGTTTGTGCTTCTGGCTGGAGCTACTGGGTAACCGATGGCGGAGTCTATTAGTGCTTCGTTTTGTGCAGTTTTTTCTGGAGGAGTTGGCTTCTAAAAATTAGTTAGCAATAAGCGAGCCCCAGGCCAATGAATATTAGGGCCTGAAAGGCACGCCACAAAGATGGAATTTTGTTGGCAGAAGTGGTCTGTAATCAGTGTGGGTGGTGCTCAATAAGTCCCTTAAGGGATCCAGGGCTTAGGTTTCTCCCAGTCTGGGGGCCAATAACGGACAGTTTTGAGAGCTCCCTCTTACTCCTTTCTAATTATTCTCCATAGTGTTTACCAAATGCCCACGTGCACATCTACAGTTTCCAGATTCTTCTGCAGTTCAGTTGGGGCCAAACAACTGTGTGTTGGCTCATGGGATGCAGGCAGAACTGGTATCCACCACTTCTAGGCTTGATCCTTACAAAACCTCCTCCTGTTGCTTTCTTTTCTGTGTACTTGGGGGCTACATGTTCCAGACTTACACCAGGTTTGGTGTGAAGAAGAAATAGGACTTTTATTGTGTTAAAGCGCTGAGCTTTGTTTATCTTTTAGTACAGCCTATCCTGTAATAACAGTTATTATGTCTGTTCATTCATTCTTTCATTTGGTCACTAATATTTTCAGCTTTCATTCATTCATTATTAACTACTACATGCTGGGCACTAGTACTTCAGCATGAATAAACACTGGGCTCTTCCCATGAAGGAGCTTGATGTCTAGGTGAAGAGATGGACACTGGAGAAGAGAAAATAATAATATAAGCAACAAGTGTGTAATGGGTGCACAATGTTGGATGCAGAGAAATGAATATTCAGAGATCTTTCTCTTTAGAGAGCTTTGAGTTCTAGAATCTGCCCTAGTTCCATGCTGTTTTGGACTCTTTTCATTTAGGCAGTGCTTGGTACTGCCTACTACACTAGTTCTAAAGGCACCATATTACCTCTATTCTCTCCTTCCCACCAGCCCATGACCGCACACCATTTCCATCAGTATCATTTGTGCAAGGCATACCCCTGTTTGAAGAACATATAGGGAGTTTTCATTTCCTACGAAAGACCCAAACTCTTCAATTTTACATTGATTTGGCTCCAAGCCTTCTTTCTATCATTATTTTCCACTTCTCCTTTACCCAAAGATTACCCCTCAGTCAGACTGGCATGATCCACGCCCAACAATTCACTCCATTGGAGATCCCACTCCCATGTCTTTTTTATTTATTTACTTTTTAAGACAGGGTCTCGCCTTGTAGTTCAGGCTGGCCTCAAATTCATGTTGATCCTTCTGCCCCAGCCTCTCAAGTTGTGGGATTACAGGCATGTGTCACCATGCTCAGCTCTTGTGTCTTTTCTTACATCATTCTTTCCCTCCAAATCCTCTTCTTGTCTATCTAACTCTTCTCTTCAAAGCCCTACCCCAAGCGATAGCTGTGGTATTTTTGCCTACCCCTGTCTACAGTATTAATGCATTTCTCAGTGTTATGGTTTAGACCTAAAATGCGCCCCCCCAAAGCCACATATGTTTGGAAGGTGTTTGGATCTTACAGTCATCAGTGGATTTGTCTACTGATGAGTTCATAGCTGACTTGCTGTTAGGAGGTGGGTCACTGGGGACATGACCTGGAGGGTATATTGTTTTCCCTGGTTCCTCCCTTCTCTCTCTGCTTCCCCACTGCTATGAGGTTAACACTCTTTTTTCTAACATGCTCTTCTGCCAGGCCATTTCTACCTTGAAGCTAACCAACCACAGACCGAATCCTCTAAAATTTGTGAGCCAAAATAAAGCTTTCCTCCTTTAAGTTGTGGGTGGCAGGTATTTGTGTCCCAGTGATGGGAAAGTAACTAATACATTCAATTTAGATGAAATAGACAATTTCTTGAAAAAACTTAGCAAGGGACATAGGAGAAATAGAAAATATAAATAGTCCTGTACCTTCTAAAGTAATTGAATTCTTAAAACTCTTTCCACACAGAAAATTTCAGGTTCAGATGGATTCAACACCAGTGAAGCCCATCAAATAGTTAAGGAAGAAATAATACCAATTTACATGACTTCTTTGAGAAAACAGAGGAAGGAGTACGTCCCAACTCACTGTATAAAGCCTGTGCAACTCTAATAGCAAAACCTGATGAAGGACATCTCTGAAAAGTCTGTACTTAATATCACACTTAAATGGTGAAACATTGAGTGCTGTCTACTAAGACTGGGAAGGATCTAAAACATCTACTGTCACCAGTATATGAAGGCACAAAGATAAGAAGTGAAGGATGCTTTACTCAGACAACATGTTTGTGAAAGTTAAATGTCCTAAAGAACCTTTAAAACACTGCTAGAATTAAAAAGTGAATTTAGAAAAGCCACTAGATCCAAGGTCAATATATAAAAATATATATGTAGTAAAAAAGTAGAGAATGAAATAAAAAGGAATCCCATTTATAGCATCAAAAATATCAAATATAAAGGTATGCATCTGACAAAAGAGGTATAAAACCTCTATACTAAAAATTGCAAAGAGAAATTAAGGAATACGTGTATAATCAAAAACTATACATACCACTTTCGCAGACTGGAAAGCAGAAACCAAGAGATTGGTTTCTTATAAAACCAAACATACATTTAACCGATGTCTACCCTCCCCAGCCATGAATGCCAATCAGAATTCTGGCATGCTTTTTTGAAGATATTGACAAACTGAATTAAAATGTATATGAAAATGCATAGGTTCTAGAATAGCTAAAACAATCTTGAAAGAGAAGAACTAATTGGGAGGATTTATACTACCTGAATTCAAGACTTACTATAAATCTACAAAGGTCCAGACAGTGTGGTTTTGGCAAGAGAAGACACACATAGATCAATGCACAGAGAGTTCAGAAATAGACCCACAAATATCCAGTTGAACTGAAGTTTTGGAAATGGTGCTGCCAGTTCAGTGATGGAAAGGAAATTATTTTAATAAATGGTTCTGGAACAACTGAATATACAAATGGGGGGTGAATTTTGATCCTCCCTTGCTCTATATGCAAGAATTAGAGAAAGGCTATAGACCTAAACATAAGAGCCAGAACCATAAAACTTCTAGAAGCAAATACATAAGAAAGTCCTCATGAACTTGAAGAAAACGGATTTTTCTGACAGAGCTCAAAAGGGAATAGCTATAAGAAAATATTGGTGTATTTGTCTTGGTCAAAATGAAAAATTAAACAAACAAAAAACCCCCAAAAATGTCTGTGCCTCAAGAGAATATCATTAGAAAATAAGTAAGGCACAGATACGGAGTAAGTGCTTGCAATTCATATATCTAACAAGGAACTTTTATCCAGCATATATAAAGAGCTACTACAATCAATAATACCAATAATAAAGACACAAAGACCCCAATTAAAATGAGGAAAATGCTTAATTCCACACTTCACAAGATATATGAATGTTTAGTAAGCACATGAAAATGTATTCACTAGCCATCATAAAAGAAATGCAAATTAAAACCAAAATGAGATATCATTTCATATTTACTAGAGTGGCTTGTGACATACCAAATATTAGAAAGGATTCAGAGCAACTAGAACTCTAATACATTGCTGGTGGGAGGATAAAGTGATACAACTATGTTTTAAGAATCTCTGCCAGTTTATCATAAAACCAAACATACACTTACCCAATGACTAAGCAATTTCATTCCTAGATATTTTCACAAGAAAAAAATCTTTAAGTCCACAAAAGACTTCCAGAAAAATATTCTTAGCAACTTTTTTCAAAATAGCTCCAAACTGGGAACTGCCCAGCCAAATGGATAAACAAACTGTGGCACATTCTTATAATGAGTTACTGCTCGAAAATAAAAAGGAATGAGCTACTGATACATACAGCATATATAAATTTTAAAAATACTATCTTGAATGAAAGCCAGAACATTTTTTTAAAAAAATCATACTTAATAATTTGCAACTCATACAAAGCTCTTGAACAGGCAAATCTAATCTCTGTGATAGAAATCAGAATAATGGTTTCCAAAGGGAGTGAGAGAGTGCCTGGAAAGGGGTACTAAAGAAACTTCAGTGTGATGGAAATGTACTACATCATGTTTTGGGTGGTAGTGACATGGATATATATGCCAAAACTCACTGAACTCAACACATAAGACCTGTGCATAACTTAGCTGTATGGAAGTTATACCTCAGCAAGAGAAACTCAGCATACCCTCTTCCTCACCTCCCTCCAAATATTATATTGGATGCTACTGCGACGTATTGCTATTTATTATTTTCATACATGGTTATCCATTTTAAACTTTCTTAGCTTCCTTAAATAGAACCGCGCCATACTAAGGACTCCATATTCATTGAATGATATGAATGAACCGCACCATACTAAGGACTCCATATTCATTCTGTCTGAGTAATAATCAGACAGAATGAAATGGAAAGGAAAAGTAAAGAAAAATCAGCATAGAGCATCAGAAAATTTCCACTGTTTCTGTTCTCCTGGGAGTCAACACCATTGCAAACACAGGTCCCTATTCCCAATCAAAAACAATCATATCTAAGGCATTTTGCTTTTATTTACAATAAAAAGGAGGCAAGAAAATAAGAGAAAACTTTTGTCGCCTAGATTTTGAGGTAATACCACATAATTATTACTATATTTCTTAACTCCAGGGAGATAGACCAAAAGACATCAGATGAATCACCTTTTCATTCATAAAACCCTGCTTATATCTTTCATCGCTTTTATCCTCCTAGAATAATAGCAGAGAAACAGTACTTGATGGGCCTGCATTATCAGACGCTATTGGAAAGGTCTAGATAAGAGTGCTGAGCCACCTATTAGTATTCTGCTTGCACGCCCTTCTCTATAACCCAGAGTCATCTGTATCCTGGCAACCCTCAAAATTTCATTCTCATTGGATTGCTAGATCTTTATCAAAATATAATTATAGCTTTAATTTGAAAGATAAATTTTGATTGCCAGTGCCATGCCCAAAGGAAGAAATAATCAGGTGGGAGAGCACTTAGGCACAATTGTTAACCATATAATAAGTGGCAGGAATCATCCATCCCCTAAAGCACACAGACACACAGACACACACACAACTTTGGGGGAAGTTGTGAGGGGTACAGGAGGAGAAAATTTTCGAGACATCAGATGTGTTACATTATGTTTGTTTACCTTCTCCTGTTGTTCCTCAAGTACCTGTCATCTCTTCTTAACGGAAAGAGTTTGTGGAAGGTCCGGGCTCACTGCCTTGCTGCCGTGTCTACTCACCTGGAGCAGGAAGTAGGCCAGTCTACCAGCTCCCTGTCACAGGTCAAGATCCCTGGAAACAGACTTTGAGACTGACAGTGGTATGTGGAAAGCTCATTAGGAAATGCTCTCTGGCTGGGAAACTACAGAGGAAATGAATTAAGCAGGACTGGGCAGAGACAAGTTGGGCTGTGATATAGTCACAGCAAAGCTCGGCTGGTCCCCTGGCCAGCTTTGGAACTAGGATAGCCCTGCAGAATTTTTCTGAATGGAGGGAGGGTGGCCAGGCCTTTATGGCCTTGTATTGACCAGTCATCAGATACATGTTGCCCTGGGAAGGGGCATGAGTTTGGGTGAGGTGGCTTTCTTCAGTGCAGGACAATTTCCAAAAAGGGACTTGGCTGGAGCTGTCAGCCATCAGGACCCAGCTCTGGTAAATGAGTACTTGGTGCTTGGGTCCCGATGAAAAGGGCAATGACAGAATGAGGCAGGACGATTCCAAGTTGAGGCCAACCTGGGCTAAATATTGAGTTCAAGGCCGGTCTGGGCTACATAGTAAGACCCTGTCTCAAACAAAACAGAACAAAATAAAACAAAAAGCCAGAAAGAAAGAAAAGGGGAGGGGGCTGGGCAGCATGTCAAGGTAGCCTTTGCACCTCCGCAGTCTTTAGTGACTTGGGATCCTGGGGAAAACAATCTGAACTGGGGCCCTGGCAGACCAACCCCACCATCCCATTTCTGCAAGAGGGTGGCTCTACCTCCTGAGGCTCCTGCTGTAAGTCCACTCAGAATGTGTGATTCACCAAGAAAGAGTAGATGGGGATCGGAAATAGTCCAGCCTTCTCAACTGACCAGGATGCTCCTGACTTTCTACAAACTGCCCTTATTCGTGTCTGAGCGTTGAGTACTGTTGTTTTCTTTAAATGGACCCCTTTAAGACACTGTACAGGAAGAGCAAGAGAGCAGAAGTTCCACACTGCGATTCCCTTTCTCTTTGGGAGTCACATCACAGCCTTGGTGCTCATACGGGGCATCAATGGTTCGCTAGTTGGAGGACGAGAAAGAACCAAACGTATGTTAACAGTCTTGCTCCACTGGAGTAAAAGGAATGCATTTCATTTACACTACATTTTAATGAACAGTTAACTCCTCCCGGGTCCTTTGAAATCTTCAAGTTTGCAAATACAAAGGCTTCACACTTCCCCTCTGTGGTAGTCTGCTTCCATGCCTCCCAATATCCATGACCTTGCTTAAGTCCCTGTGCTGGAATCTGGGATGAGCCTTATTCTGGTGGTAAAACAAGCTACGGGGTAAGGCCACGAAGGCCTGGGAGCGTCTGCTTTCGTACTCTTAGGGACCCTGAGCTGCCAAATAAAAAGCCCAGTCACCCTGCTGGAGAGACCACGTGGAGAAGGAGAAGCTCTGAAACTACACGGAATGAGACAGAAGCACAGCCAGCCCAGTATCCCAGCTGAGCTTGGCCCACAGGTGACATACCATCTGACTGCTCCCAGCAAGACGAGTCACGATTACCGCACTGAGCTCATCCCAGGTTGCAGAATTCAGAGCCAACGGATTGACGGTTGTTTCTTACCATGCCGCCATTTTCCCAGAAGTCAAATGGCCATTGTTTCCGAAACCAGGAAGATGTGGGATGGTTTCTCACGCAATCATAGACGGAACGTCCCCAAATAGCAATTGTCTCATGCTCAAGTGACTGTGCTTGCTTTGTCCACCCTCACCAAGTCCACCCTCACCAACTACATTTTAACTTTGCACCACAGTCTTGCCTCATTTGATGGCTGCTTCAAAAAAAATAAAAACTTTTTAGTACTTCACAACAGTAACTGCCTACACAATGATGACCAAAATATTGAAATAAAAATGAAAAAGGCCCACGAGGCGGTCAAAGCTAGAGGCTCCTTCGCTAGCTAAGTAGCTCAATCCTGTGTACCGATTTCATATGCTTGGGGCTCAAAGTCATGCCTCAGCAAATTTGCAAATGACTCCCTGTCATAGACCTTCAAGGTCACTTGCTAAAAGAGGAAGTTAAAATATTACGCCTTGAGAATCAGGGTCTGTGTCAACTGGACACTCCAGAGATGGCTGGACAAGAAGTCCACCAGACGAAAGATGCAACATAGTCAAATAATCCAGGGCGGAATTTTTGAGCCATAGTGCTCAAGATCAAATCCTGTATCTGTCACTTGTTAGCCATAAAACCTTGGACAAGTTACATAATCTTCGTGTCTCAGTTTCTTCATCTGTAAAATTGGGATGATAATAGTTTCTACCTCCCGGGGTTACTGTGAGGATTAAATGAGCTAATAAGGCATAAGGCACAAGTTAATATCTGGTTATTCTGAGCCTGGCTACAAGAGATTATATAGTGAAAACTGGCCGAAAAATTGCACATGAATTTTAAATTACATGAAAAACAGCTGTTTTGGGCAACTGCACACTAGGAAAGGATGGCAGCTTTCAGAAACTGTATCCTATGTAACTGTTTGCATAAGAGGGCAAGGTCAACACAGTATAGTAGAAGGAGCAATAAGCCAAGAACAGGGGGTCTAGGTTCATATTCCAGCCTTGTCGGAAACTAGTGTGATGTGGGGCAGCTACTCTATAAGATGGGAATAATGACAGTGACTTTACCTAAACAGGTTAACCAGATGGTCCCTCTAGGAGCCTTTTCTATTACTACCCTTTTTCAAAACTCTCTGAGACAGGAAAGGGGAGGTAGGATTGCCATGATTTTGAAGATGGCGCTCCACCATATTTGGCTACATGACTTTTCCAGAGCCAAACTCAGAGGTTTAAGCAAGCTTCTCCATGCCACAGAGTGTACTAGCTGTGGCGCACTGCACGCGGACTCCATTTCTCACCCACCTTACAGGCAGATGTGATCATGTGATTGAGCTGTGGCCATGTGCTGTGGGTGCCAGTCGGGACTGCTACTTCCAGGACAATCGTCCACATTCTTATTTTCTCTATCTGCTGGATGGATGCCGAGGGCCCAGCAGGGACTCCAAGGTCCCAGGGAACGGCAGAGCCACACAAGGGGAC
This sequence comes from Hystrix cristata, assembly GCA_004026905.1. NCBI lineage: Eukaryota > Metazoa > Chordata > Mammalia > Rodentia > Hystricidae > Hystrix > Hystrix cristata. Next base: position 83,182 of record PVJO010003961.1, read on the forward strand.
GAGACCAGGCTTTTTATCATCACAAGGCAAAAAGCTGATTAGACTTTGTGGAAGAAATAAATGGTTAGAGTGTTATATCCCCCAGAGATTTGGGGTTTGTTTGTCTTCCCTGACCAACCGCTCACTGTAGGTTTCCAGTTAACTGCTGATTTAGGTTACAATCTTCAAGAGGAAGTAGCCCTTTCCTACCTAAGAAACAAGTGATCCCTGGAATCCTACATGTCACAGGTTAAGCCAAATCAATGATGTTCTCATGAAATCTGAATCCCAACTCCTGGTCTTCCCATCCACCCTGCTGAGCTGGCCAGTGCTGGCTCCTGCTGCTACAGGCACCTCCTGGCCAGTACTGGCTCCTTCTGCTCACTACAGGCGCTTGGATTCATCATTCAACCCACATCTTTCCTGGGGAGGACAAGCACAGGAAATTTTAAAGATAGACCAGTAAGTATTTGCTGGTCTCTACTAGAAGGCTAAAGGAGTGATGAATTTCTTGGAGGTTCTCTTTGTTTCCTGATCCCTTCCTTTCCCCAAATCAAAATTTCTATTTCAATATTTGCCCAATGATTATAGTTATGACCTACAGAAAATAAAGGTAAAATTTTACAATCGAAATTCACTTTGAAAGAGAGGAGAGAATCAGCTGGTAGGTTCTGTCTTGAATAAAGAACTAACTAGTGGTGGGTATTCACACCCTTGTTCTTTATTTCTTTCACTATAGAAAAAATAGGAATATATGCATTTCCAGCAATTGCCAAAGCATTCTTGCAAAAACAATGCAATCATTTCACCAAATCAGGAACACAGGGGACCATTTTTCTTTAAGTTGGACTTGGCCATCACTGCCACCAAAGAAAAGGCAAACATCGGAGAAACTGAGGCTTTTGAAAATAAATATAACTTGAAGTCTGGGATGGTGATGCCCCCTGTCTTGCCCTTGGTGCCGAGAATTGCTTTTGCTATTCTAGGTCTCTTAAATCAGAAACACGAGTTTAAATAGCACATTCTTTCTCTTGTGTGTGTGAGAAACTCGAAGTATAAATAGGGAACAAAATAGAGGATAGATATTAGGAAGTAAGAAGAACTTTTTCAAATGGAGGAAGAGGGGAGGGAAGGAAGGGAAAAAGAATTTTAAAAAGACACTGAAAAAAATGGAAATAGAGCTTTTGCAAATGGGGAGGGGAAGAAGGGTTGGAGGGAGGGGAGGGGGAATATGACCAAAAAAAAAAAGAATTAAGATACGTTATGTATATGTACAAATTCCCCATGATGAATGTGATCATCATGTACCGCAAATGTGTATTAATAAAAAAAGAAACTTAAAGAAAAGAAATAATGGGAGATACCTAGCAGGTTCACGAGATTAGAACCCACAGAAGAAGACTGGGCTTCCTGCCATCTGCTGCAATCACCGAAAAACGCTCAGTCTCATCCTGAATCCATTCCATGAGGCACCCGTGCCATTAGCTGGGGGTGGCCCCTCAGGCATGCTGAGTGCCTCTAGCTTACCAACCAGGGAGAAGGTCCTCACTTAACTGGCCAGGGGTTTCTATCTGGACAGAGAAGAATACTACCGCACCTAGCACCCAGACACCAGGAAGCTGGCACGATGTAAATGCCACCTGAACCCCCTGGTCCCTCTGGATCCTGGGACAAATTCCTTTGGGGGATGGGCGGTCTGCAGGCCCCTGAAATACAGGGGAGGAAGCCCTACATATACTATTGGGTGTAACTCAGAGGAGATGCAAAGCCACATGTGTCCATGGCTGGGAGCAAAGGAGGAATCCCTGTCCAGGCTCCCATCCTCCAATCCTGCAGGCCGGTTGCTCTGGATCTCACACAGGAACGCATGGGGCTCCTCAGAGCTGCTGCCCTTCTCACACAGACCAGCGCTCAGCATCCCCACCCTGCCCTGATCCTGGAGACTGAACGCGCGTACCGAGCGGCGGACCTGCTCTCAGGCTCTCTCCCGGGCAGCTGGGAAGGGAGACCCCAGCCCTGTGATAGTGGGGTCAAGCCGGAGCTGCATCTCCAGCCGCAGGGCTATTTTTAGATGCTGTTATCTTTGCCTTGCCCACAAGCAGCTGTGGAAAACAAACTGGTGACCAAGAGGCACGAAACTGCAAGATAAAAACCCCGTAAGACAAGAGCTTCCAAACTCGAGAGCACAGCACACTATAGCATAACGCGGTGCACCGTCATGGCTGGGCCTGCTTGGCCTTCCCTGAGGGGGCAGGTTGGGGGGTGGGCTTCGCAGTCCCAGCGCACGCATTCCTGGCCTGGCACGCCCCGAGGGAGTCCGGCTTCGCGCCCTCCCTTCCCCGGGCCCTGCCCAGCTGGTGAGGCAGGCGGCCTTTCTCATGCCCACAGCTGGTGACCCCAGAACACGGGTGTGCCCAGGGAGCAGGGTCGATGGGGTTAACGCTGCCACAAACGGAAACGCTCCAGCTCTCTCACGCCTCTCTTCCAGCTCATCCTAGCAGACCCTTTGCCTCACAGCAGCACAGCTCCATGACAGGGAGACCCCTGCACTGGAAAATGTCACCCAACGCTAACTGGCAGGGCAAGAAAACAGGAGGGGGCGCCAGGTGGGATCCCAGACTTCTCCCCAGCCCTCGGAGCCACCAAAAGGCCGAGCCTGGGGCGCTTTTCCGCCCGCGGCGCCCTCCAGTCCTCCTGTCCCCCGCAGGAAGCTCAGCACCAGACGCTGCAGCCCCTGCAGACCCCTCCGCCCAGCTGGCAAGGGCCTGGGCAGCCAGCGGCGTGTAAAAGTGCCGTCCCGCCCGCCCCAGGACCAGGGTGGGGGTGGGGAGGAGGCGGCAAACTTCAAAGCTGCAGCTGCAGTATGCTTTTACAAATAATAATAATAATAAAAGCTCCCTCCAAGCTCTGCGCGGTCCACCTTGACCGCCAGCTCACCCTCGCTCAGCTCCACCAAGGGGAGCCTCACACCTCAGCCGCGGGGATTTCCTCTCTGGCTACTGGAGGCTGGGCTGCGGCTTGTGCCTCCCCTACCCCCAAGTTCACCCACCCCCCAGAGGTGCGAGAAATTAGTTTAAAATGATTCACTTGCCCGTGCCCCCACCCCCCAAGCTGGTCCCGTCTCACACACACCCGCGTGGCCTGGGCTGTGAGTCGCGGAGCATCCCGGGGGGTTGCGGTGGGGCGCCGCGCCGAGGCTTGCCTCCGCGGGAGCCCGCTCAGTCTCGGGCTCAGCCCTGGGCAGCCCGCCCGCGCCTCGTTCTCCCGGTGCAGAAATCCTACCGCCCGTGCGCCCTGGGCGCGCCGCCGGGCCCCGCGCCGGCTCCCCGGGAATGCGGCCGTCAGGTGAGGTAGGCATGCGTGCCGGCTCGACAGTGAAGCCGCAGCTGGTTGGGGCGCTGGGCTCGGGGTCTGCCTCTTCTTGCCCTCCTCGCAAAGGAGAGGCCTCTCAGGGGCTTTCCAGCGCCTTGTTGCGTTAGGATCGCATTCCCCTTCCTTTTTTCTTTTATCTTAGTTTCTCCTTCAGATGTAAAAAGAGAGATCGCAGGAATCCATGCCCAGATCCAGCCTAACTCGGTCCACAGGCAGAGAGAGAATTATGAATGGATGCTGCCTTCTGATGAGGAAGTCGACTGGGGAGGTCTCTGCGCACGGCGCGCTCCATCAAAGCAGGGGCATTGGCCCCTCCACTGCTTCAATGCTGCAGGCTGAGCCACCTAATTGACCACTGGGAAGTCAGGTGCCGGGAGACCTGGGCGGGACGTAGCCCCGGGGCCACGCTGGGATCGAGCGCCTTGCCGGCGGAGACAGCTTCGATTTACAGCCCAGTGAATGGAGAGGACTGCGGCAGCCAAACCTCCCGGGCAGCAGGCACGGTTGCACCAACGCTCCGCAGACAACCGCCAGCCTCCGCGAGCATCTCCTGGCTCCACTGGGCTAAGGGGGACCGGGCAGAAAAGAGTCTGTCCCCTGCCGCCAGCCGCAGTGAGCTGCAGGACGCAGCCCCCAGCCCCAAACTCGGCAGCGCACGGGGGCCGGCCACCAAGCCTGGCCTGTGCTCTTAGACAAGCTGGGGGCTGCGGAGGATCCCGGAGCCGGATCTCTTGCACCTGTGCGTTTCCTTCTCCGGTAGTGCGACCGCTGGGGCTGCGTGTTACCCATGCCCAGAGTGACGGCAGGCTGGGCACATCACCAACAGGCTGGACTGACCGCAATTGCTCAGCACCGCACCCCCCGTGGCTCCCTTCTCACTTCCCTTGTCCCCAGTCTCTGGACAACAGCAAAGGAATCAGGGACGCTGACCGTGCCAAGCCCTCCATGCCAAAGAAGAGGATGGACAGAGACTGGAGTAGAGCATGTGCCCTCATGTAGCAGGAACAGAGCGGCCCCCAAAATGTGACATTGTCCCCCCCATTCGTCTCCGAACGCTGAAGGCTCACATCCAAGACACAACTCACTCTGCCCAGGCTTAAAATCACTGCAAGGACAATGCCTTTGCAGCCCTGTATTAATCTCCAGGGAAGGACGATTTACTAAGCCAGTTCTGAGGTTGAACCAGGATTAAAAACCATGCAAGTGTGTGCCCATGCCTTAGGCTGGCAGGGTCTATAGGTTAACAACCTAATGCGGAAGGCAGAGTCATTTAGGGCCACTTAAAACACGTACAGGATACAGCCTGATATATAACAACAGCAAAACCAGTGACTGAAATAAATTCTCCAAAGATGTCTTGTATGCCGCGGGGTTTTTGTTGTTGTTGTTTTTTTGTTTTGGGGGATTTTTTTTTTTTTTTTTGTAATTTGTCTTGAGGCTTTTGAAACCCATTTAGGGAAAACTTGACTATTTTCTGACTGGGCTAACCATTTTCAAATAGGAAGGTTTATGTCTTGGGAAGATTTGCCTGTCCAGGCAGTATTGTATCCACGTGGCTTGTAATGGCTCTATAATTCCCAACTATGGTGAAGTACTCGCCTTGCCAAGGTCACAAGAAATCACAGGGTTTTGCAGGAGCACCGGTAACGGCTATTTTCTAATTGGCATGAGTATGAATTAATGATTGTGGACACATAAAGTATCACACTGAACTCAAGTTAGTCTGGGTTGGCCATTCTCCTCCATCCCCACCTATGCCAACCTCCTCGGAGGGCTGCCAGCAGCCAGTAAGGACAAGGAACCTGGCTGGAGTCCTCCTGGAAGGCAGTGTGGCTAGGACAGGAAGGATGAGGTGAGAGGAGAAAGCACAGCCAGTTTCCCAGTGGGGATGAGACGCAAGTCATGAACCCCAAAGCTTAAAGGGGGAGAGGGGCAAAGGAAGAGGCCACCAGAGAGGAAGAGAGAGATGAGTCAGAGAAGGAGGAAATCAAGAGGGAAGGGGCATGGGCCCCATCTCAGAAACCAAGAGATGAAGACTTCCAAAAAGACAGCAAGCATGATCAAGAATGCCAAATGTTAGGGAAAGCTCAGCGGAAGTTAGGGCCAGCCTGAGCCCCTGAGACTTTGGGAAGGCCTGTGGCACTGGCTGCTGATGGGAGGTGTAGGGGGCGTCGGGGAGCCAGTGGGAGCAGCAGCGGCACCAGGAGCTTATCACAGATGCACATTCTCAGACAGAGCTCCAACCTGCTGAATTACATCAGGGGCGAGGCCTTCAGACCAACTTCGCTTGGGGAGAGGCCTTCAGACCAACTTCGCTCGGGGAGCGTGAGGCCCCTCCGTGTATGGGCTCAGACTTTTCCCGCCTTGAGATGAGAATGTGTTAGAGCGAGCAAAGTGGCTGCCCTCTACCACAATCCCTGGCAAGATCATGGTAGCTGGTGGCCAAGTCCCTAATCACACACTCGAAGAAGAAAAGTGTCTTGTTTGGGGTTTTCAGGGCTGCTCTCTAATGAGAGAGCCTTGACAATGAGGCCTGCAGAACTCCAAAAGGGCAACGAAAATGGCCAAGTCTTCCTCCTCTCGTACTGGTATTTGCAATGAGGTGGCTGTTAACAGTGATGGTGGAAATAATGATATAAGCAGATTATTTAAATACAGCAAATTCCATCAATTAAAGGAAAAGAAGAAAACATGGGTTTTGGACCTATAAAGAACTGTGCTTGAATTCTAGCTCCTCCAGCACTCAACAGTGTAGCCTTGAAAAAACTGACTTCTCAGAGTCTTGGTTTCTGCATTTGTAAAATGAGATAATACCTGAATTATAAGGTTGCTAAAAACAGTAAATAAAACAATAAAGCACTGCGATGGCAGCAGACACACAGTAAAAGCTGGATGAAGATAGATCCTTCCTACCTATGTTTGGGGTCTGCACACCTAATGGTTGTATTGTATCATTTCTGTGGTTTCCACTCCCTGAGCAGTGGTTAGGGTACCTGATGCTGCCTACGGCCGAGGGGGTCAAACAGAAGCACTTACCGAACATCTCTTGGACACCAGGTACTGTGCTAAATGCTGGTCGGGACAGATCAGAACCTGGGCCCCCCTAGAACTGACATTCTAAGGGCTGAACTTACATAAGTTTACAACCCAGTCCACCTGAGTGTTCTGTTTTGTTGCTTTGGAAGCAAACGGTACCAGGTCTCAAGAGAAAGACTACAGCAAATGTGTCCTTCCTTAGGACAACAACAGCTATAACAATTTTTTTCTGTAAAGGGCCAGGCATAAAGTATGTTAGGCTTTGCAAGCCATGTGGTCTCTGTTGCAACCACTCCATTCTGCTTATAGTAGCTCAGGAGCAGCCACAGATGATGCATAAGAGAATGAATATGGCTGTGTTTCAATAAAACTTTATTCACAAAAAAGCAAGGAGTGGGTGGGACTTGGCTCATCATCTATAGTTCAATGGATCACTAATCTACAGAGTGACTCAAGACATAACTATTCCTTTTAGCAGGTATTGCTAGAAAATGTAGGCATCTACCTTGGTTGCTTTTTTATAACTACAGTTTATCTAACCAAGAACAATTTTCTGAAGCCCCTCACTGTTCTAAAGTATATTTTATACTTTCTCTGGAAGAAACTGGCTACTAGCTGTTCATCAAACTGTCTCCTTCTTTCTCCTACAGCTAAGACTACATTTCCCAGTTCCCTTGTAGTCAGGTGCAGCCCTGTAACTAAGTTCTGGCCAATGGACTGCAGGCAAAAGTGGTGTGTGTCTCCAGACCTGCCCCATAAAACTCCTACCCACTGCTGTATGCGCTCTTCTCTCTCCTGTTCATCGAACACTGAGATGCTTGGGGTGGGTGGAGCCCTAAGATGGAATGAGCCTGGAGCCCCAAGTAACTGTATGCTGACCTGCATTAGACTGCAAATAAAATGAGAAGTAAACCACTGAAATGTTGGGGATTTTATTACCAGAATTGGCCTACCTTGAGTAATTCACTTTTCTATCTCTTTAATCAGATGATACAAAACACAATTTAATGCTTTGCTGATTACTTAGGGTCTTTATTTAGAAGGCTTATTATTGGTCTCTATGGTGACACATTTCTAAGACTTTTTTTTCCCAAGCTCATTCTTTGGATATTTAGTTCTCTGCTATCATTCCTCTCTCACCCTCTATCTAGCTCTTTCCTCACAGTTTGAACCTGCAGTGGGCTGAAGAAAACAGACACCCATGGCTGGGTAGCATCTACCCATTGAAAGAGTTGCTAGTGGTCTGACCAAGAGCCTAAAGGATACAGTGCACGGGTTTCCTGGCAACTATTCTATTTGCCTTCTTGCAAAATTTACTTCTAAGTAATCATCTACTTTTTTCCAGGATTAAGCCTAGATTCCAGGGAGCTAAAATCATTAGAAGCTCAGCAGCGACTACAAATATTCAAAGCTTTCATTTTTCTACTAACCATTTGGGGGGAGTCTACAATACCGGTTCTATTTCTGTCCCTTCACATTCATGGACTATTGGACATTTGAAATACCATGACTTTTGGTTTTCTATACATATACTGTATTACACCTGTTGTAGGTTCCAAATCTCCAGTTAAAATTTATATTGCTTGCTTAATTAAGTATTCTGTTGATGTGAACTGATCTTAGTTGACTCCTATTTTGTAGACTCTGGGAGAATTGACTCTAAAGGGCTAAATAATTTTATTCCAGTTTCAGAGGTGGTATATTACTTTTATATCCAGGAGCAATTTATAAAGCAAAACCAGCTATGCTTTAGACTTGATCTGTGGATTATTCTGACAGGTAGGGATATGGTTCTGTCCCGCACGAGGTGGGAAATACAAGAGAAACTGGGGAGGCCAGTTCATGGGGAAGGAGACTGGAGGAGGCCAAGGGAATCTAAATATCTTGACAGTCTGATTTTCTTTTTTTTATTGAAAGAATTAATATGATCATATTTAAATGATCTTCTTGTTTTATCATCTATAAAACAAGGAAGGTGGAGATCAACCGTAAAGTTTTATCTAGATCTCCCTTTCGGTCTATTGTTCTTTGAGACCTGAAACCACAAATACCTTCCAAAGTGATTTCTGACCACCAGTGTGTGTTTTTTCTGTCTACTGAACATCCAGAATTGACCACCATACTCATAAATTGCATTCCCAAGGCCAGCAATGTGCTCTGCTATTTCCCCAGGTCTAGGTAACCTCTTTTTCTTAAACTGACATTGTTGGTGACCCCGGGGATCCCAGTTCCAGTTGGATATTCTTTCCACCATACACACACCTCCTTATGTTTACCTAGAACTACGTTCCTGCTTTATTCTCTTTGGCTCCAATATATACTGAGACCCAATGTTGGAGACCCAGTCTTGCCTTGAGGCTTACTTCCCTGGAGCAAGTTAGGTGCCCCCTCCATAGATATGAATGTGGCTGAGCATTGCCTCTTATCTATCCCAGTAGCAGCACAGTATTACTACCACTACCCTACCACTGCATGCAAGGGACCCCCATGACTTCCAGAAGAAATTGCCATTATGAAATGGATCACTCTTTCATAAGGAACTATGTGTTTATTCATATATATTTATGTCATAACAAATGTAAATTAATTTCAGTGTGTGACTGCCCAAGCTAGTATCTATATGGCTGCCTATATAAATTTTCTATCTCCATATTCTCCAAAACCATCTGGTATAAACTACTGTATTGTGAACTGTTAAAATAAGTAACAGCTGTGATAATCCCTCTTGATTTATAGCAAGCTATAAAACTTTGCATATACTGGCAATGCATATAAAATAATAAATAATACCATTATCATTCTGTGCTATCTTGGTGGGAATTATGATGATTTAGCCAAAATGGAACCCTATGGAATGCACAGGAGAAGTATTAAGCAGAGGTTTTGCCCAACCTGGCCTTCTCTAGCCCCCAAAGACCAACCTTACTACTTAGAACTTCTGGTTATATTCAAAAACTTTATCCAATGCATACCCACCCTTTCTGAAAGTGAACAGTTCCCACAGATTGCTGCCCAACTTCTATCATTTCAGTCTTTTTTATGATGATGCGTTCTCAAAATTCCACTATATATCCAGACCATACAGAAACAACAAGCTATGTATGACTCAAAAATGTGAAATAATTTATAGCACAAAATCTAAGACTGTCTTGGAATTGTTAACTGTAAGTTATATTTGCAAATACTGCCAAGATCTCAGGTTAAAAATATTGTACCGAAGTCATCTCTCAAAAATACATAAGACATGGGAAAAGACAAGCTGGTGTCTGGCAGGAAAAGGGACGAGTCAGCTTTGATTCTGAGTAAAAGACGGTTGCTTTTCCAAAACCTAAGGAGACAGAAAAGGAAACTAACATGAACTGATTCTTTACTAGGGGCTGGGCATTACACTATCATCTTACTGAATCCTCACAACAGCCCTAACCCGTAAGTATTATTATCCCTGTTTTATGGTTAAAGAAATCGATGCTCAGAGAAGTCAAGTAATTTTCCCGAGGACCTCCAGATAGCAAGTTGGAGACATGGCATTCGAGTTCAGGTCTGTCGGTTCCAAGGTTTATGCTCTTTTCTCATTGTACTGCCTTTTCAACAGCAGTCTTTTCCTGCCATGACCCATGAACTACCCATCACTATGGCCATGAGCAATTCCCACCTCTTTCTTTCCCACTTCATAAAATGTGTTTGAATGCAAGTGAGAGGTCAATTATTATTGGAAGAACTTCAGATTCATTTTAATTTTGTATAAAATATATTTTAAATTTTATTTTATATAATTACACATAAATACATTTTTAAAATTTCTAAACAAGCTACTTAGTTCTTGTGGTAAATTTCAAAAACAGCCACATACTGCGGCTGGACTCTTTTCAGTTATTTCCGTCAGGACAGGGAGTTTATTTCTCCACCTTGAATCTGGGCAGGCCTGTGACTTCGTTTGGCCAACAGCATGCGATGGAGTGACATTTGTACACAGTCTGAGCCTAGGCCTCAGAGAGCCTTACAACTTCTGGTGATCTTGGTACCTACCCATGCTTGCTGCCACTCTATGAAGAGGGCTGCATTAGCCCACTGGATTGTAAGACACACGCTGTCCAGCTGGTGCCTCATCGTGGCTCACAGCCTGAGGTCACCTTGGTCATTCGGGCTCAGCTGACTGACTGCAGACAGGCAGGCCAGCTCCACAGAGCTTAACCCGGCCAGCCCAGACCAGAAAAACGAACCATTAAATTTAAGCCAGTAAGAATTGAAGTGATTTGTTATGCAGAGGAGGCTAATGAATGTAGTTCTTTAAAATAAATTTCTAGTCATGAGTCAAAGTAAATACTAATGATTGAGAATCATTGGGCTGAGCACAACAATTATAAACTAAAGCTTTTTGAAATCGAAAGGCAAATCCTTTCTGATAGCTATAAATATTGTCTTAGCTTGAAGTCTTCACATCACTTCAACATGACACATGAAAGTGCCAGTTTAGAGAGAGCCTTCCTGTAGATATGGTTCTAGAAGCTCGCCTTCCCTCCTCTGGCCTTGGGCTTGCCAGTTTGGAGTTGGATCATGTGGTTTGGGGGAAAGATCACCAAGGTGAGTGGCCCAGAGCCATTCTCAAGAAACAATCAGTGGCTGGAAGGAAGAGAAGAAATGATGTGTTTGAAGAGTACAAATGCCGATTTGTAGCCCCAGAAACTCCTAAGGGGACTAGAGATGTAATGCTGTGGAACAAGAAGAATGAGGGCTTTTGTTTGTTTGTTTTTTTGTTTTTTACAACATGGTGTCAACTTTGTATTCAACAGCGAAAAAGACATTCACCCTCCCTCCCCCACACGCTTTGAAAACTTACAGATGGAGACTCTCAATGGGAAGACAGAAATAATTATAAACTAAATTAGGGCCAGATTTAACTATCTGAGACAGGAAGAAATTTCGGTTACAACTGCATACCGAGAGCAGTGCTTCTCGACCTTAGCTGTATGTTGAAATTTCAACACAGTGAAAGCAACTCCAAAGCCTGGACTCTTAATTATTATATTAATTACTAACTCTACTGAAGAGCGAAAACGTTCAGCATGTGGACTTCTCATGTTTCTACAGAAGCTGTTTCTTTTGAGGAGAACACTGGTGGATAATACATGAGTTGACTGTTCGGTTATCTTAACATGTAGATGCTTGGCCTTCTTTTCTTATTTTCTTAGTAAATCTGGGAGCCTTTGAACTTCGAATAATTTCTTTTTTCTTTATCTCAGTGCCCTCTAGTTATGCAAACACAAAAAATAATTACACCGGCAGTATTTGCATCTATGCAACTATGGCTTTTTCATTTGGTATTTACAATACTGAGTGAATGAATTAATTTAGTTCCTTTTGCTTCTTGGGGAAAAGGGTATACAATGAATGGAGGTCTATTTTAGTTGACTCTGGCAGGGTTTTATAAAAAAACACATAAAGAAGAAAGAGAGAGAAAGAAACCTTTGTAATTCTGAGAAAATATGTTAGTCTGTCCCTGAATCAGTTTTCCTACATTTGCACCTAAATATATACTAATTATGTTCCCCAAAGGGGGATGTTTTACTGAGCAATATTATGAATTATCAAAAATGTCTCTTTAGCAATGTTTTCAGCCTCTCCTAGTTCGGGCTCGGAACTTGCTTCCCAACTACCTGGGAGTTAGATAAAATGGGTCACTAAAGCATTCTAGAGAGGGGACAGTGCACACAGAGGAAGAGATGTATGAGGGTGAGCTGTGATGGGAAAATGCAAGCAATTCTGCATGACTGGAACATCTGACCGGTGCAGGGAACTTCAGAGAGTCATGTGTCATCATTCCAAAGTGCAAGAAAGGAGGTTGAGGGGGAAACCATGGCCTTGAGGCCAAGAGTCTTCTGTTCCAGCCAATAGGCAGCACTGTCGGCCCAGGGCAGCTTCCTGGCTGTCCAGAGCAAGTGGCCTCGGGAAATTTGGGAAAGCAGATGGCACCATGAAGATGGCCAATTGTAAAGGAAGGTATTTAAAAATAGATAAAGAGCTGTAATCGTATCTGCTACTTGTTATTTTGTTCAGGCACTTCAAATAAGATCAGTATAATCCCTCCTGGTACCTCCACCAGCGTGGTGAGGTTAAGAAATTGGAGGACAGTCTTCTTTCTCATCCTTGAAAACATCATCTCTTCATGCTGACCTGCCAACACTCAAAGCAACAGTGTGGGAAATTCTGCATCGTAACTTCTTGACCTGCCAAAATCTCCAGCACTTCTTTATCCATCATCTTTTATGATCCCAGTAGACATTTACAGCTCTCTCCTGGGAGATGAATATTTGAACAATATGTCACTGATAAACAATGCTGGGCAATAAATACATCAGTTGCAGGCATTCAAGTTAATTAGCAAAAGGTTCTGAAGTCATTAAAGGAATTGAAAGAGAAAGTAACAGGCTTTCCTCATCTCCCTTCCTTTTCTCAAGACACAGGACACCACTGCTTCTGTCCTTCTTCTAAGTGACACCTCTTCCTAGCTCAGTCTTTTATTTTGATGGAGGGCATCCCTGCTTACCAGTGTTCTCTCCTTCAAATCAGAGCTAAGGTCCCTTTTCCTTTGGTTGACCTGCACAGGGATTGTAGCACAGGCCCCAGCACATTTTTTAACTCTTAATTTGATTGAATGCTCCTACTTTTCCCAAGCACTGTATGATAATCTAAAACCACCACTCCCAGACTTAGTTTGGGGTCACTATTTTCTTTCTTTCTTTCTTTCTTTCTTTCTTTCTTTCTTTCTTTCTTCTTTCTTTCTTTGGGGGGTGCTGGGGATCAAACTCACGGCCTTGCACTTGCTAGGCAAGCCGTCTAGCACTGAGCTAAATCCCCAGCCTTGCGGGGTCATTATTTTCAAATATCTTCAGGTAGTTTAACAGAGTAGTGAAAAAGTATAGGAGTCAGGCCTAAGTCCAAGTTCTGGCTCTACAACATCTGAGCGGTATGCAATCTTGGGTGAGTTATATAAACACTAGAAGCCTCATTTTCCTCATCAATGGAATGAGAATAATTGTACCTGCATCAGAGGGTTGTGAGGAGGATCAACTACAACCTACCAATTAGCATAATCCTGCTGAGCACATAATAAGGGGTCATTAAATGACTTTTAATATTAACATCTCAGTTTTCTCCAACCACTGAGCCCCCAAATCTCTCAGCCTGGAACATCAGTGGACCAACCTCTCTCAAACACATGATATCAGTCACTTCCGATGCAAAAATACTTAGCTTTCCATCATAACTGCCAAAATTTAAAAGAAATAAGTTGTGTTGCTTCTTTCCAGAAACACCTTTCCTTTGTGACCTGAATGAAATCATTGGAAAATGAACAGATTAGAAGAAAAATACAAGTGGAGTGAATAGTTTTTGAAGTAGCTAAAATAAGTCTTTGAAAACGAGGACCCAGGAGAAACGATAGCATATGCTACTGATTTCATATTTGTACCGTCACTCAAATGTCCATCGGCAACTGAAATTGTAAACCAACATATGTTATATTGAGAAACGGAGTGAGAGTTAAAAAAATCTTTTGAGACTTGATTGAGTCTGCTTTCATTTTGTCAGAGGTGAACTGATATTAACCAAAATATCCCAAGATACAAAAGATGAGTCAGGGTCTGAAAGAATGGAGTAAGATTCAAGGGGAAAAAGTAGGGAAAAGGGATTTAACTACCTGTGACTGGTAGCATCGTTTCCCTGTGAAGGACCCTGAAGGTTTTACACACATACTTCCAACATCACCTCCCCAAAACAACGATTATAGTAACAACAATGACAACCACAGCATGATTGTTTATTCAGTCCTTACCACGTGCCATGCCCTGTGCTGTGTGCTTTATTTTCACCGTGTCACTCAATCTTCACAACACGCCTAAGATTCTGCAGAAGCCAAGCTCAAAGAGGTATAACCACAGAATGTTTTTGCCTCGCCCACAAATGTCTACCAATCCATCAAGGCCTAGTTCAAATTTCACCTGCTTCAGGAAAGTTTCTTTCTTTTTCCCTTTTCACTTTATTCCACACTCACTTTTTCTTCTCCCAATTATTTTGAAGTTCAGTTTTCATTTTGTTTTCTTAAATAGACACACTTGGAGACAGCAGTTTGTTTCTACAGTTCTTTCACTGAGTGCCGAATGGGTTGGTTCTCTAGACATGTCTGTAATACTTTCGAGGTAGGGGGAGTCAACTTGCCCCAAATATAAGGCAAGACGTAGAGCAGACATCGTACCTCCAGAATATTATCTAGGCCTACATGTCTATTAAATTGCAATGAATTGGATTTTTGCCCTTTCAAGTTTTAGATTTCATAGCTATTTTCTGCTTGATATGTTGGACCAAGGACAGAGAAATGTCATAGTCCTACAGAGAGCTCCAGCCACAGGAATGTCGTGGAACAGGAAAGGAAGTAATTTTTTTATCATTGAATTCAAAAGCTTCCCTTCATATATGAATGAAGGAGGTATCTTATCTCCCAGATATTTCTTCAGGGTTCATCAGTGGCTGGGCCTGCCACCCTCCGAGAAAAGGAGAGCAGACAAAGAGAGGCAGAATGCCATTTGGTGGCAAAGACCATTTTTCCCCTGCAGAAAATGGAGTGACTTTAAGCTTATCTGCTGTCACCTTGTTAATGTGATCATTGTTCTTCAAAATAAAATCTCCTCTTCTTACCCATGATGTCTTTAGTGCAAAAATAAAATAAAATAAAATAAAAAAGAAGCAACTAAAAACCCAGAGGAGAGGGGCAGAAGGGGAAAAATAAAAGCTAATCAATAGAAGTTCCATATCACCTTCTTTCCAAGGAAAAACACTCAACACAATTATCCAAATTCTCCCTGGCAGCCATCTTGCTTACCCTCTGAGATAGATATGGCGAGCACTAGAAATCCATGGCCTCTTGTCATCACCCCTGGTTTTCAGAGAAGTTGGAGTACAGAATTTACTGTCTATTTCAGCCAGGGGCTCTGTGGCTGTTGGTGTGTGCCTGTGGCCCAATTTCAAACACATCATTGCTTCAAAGTTAATCACCCAACTCTAACTTGCTGGTGATGATTTCCAGGTATTAAAAACTTAGATGTTGGTTGGGGATTTAGCTCAGTGGTAGAACGCTTGCCTAACGAGCACAAGGCCCTGAGTTCAATCCCCAGCACCAATAAATAAATAAATAAATAAATAAATAAATAAATAAATAAATAAATAAATCAAATAATAAAAAATAAATAAAAACTTAGATGGAAGAGGGATCCTAGTTGTTAATGGCCAAACACCATTCATGGTAAGCACAAGGTGATGAGAGAGGAATGATTTACTCTCCCTTGATGGATAAATCAAAACTTCCTCCTTATTCAGTTGTTTGTAGGGTGAGGGCAAGAAAGGAACAAAGGTAACATTCTCGGGAGGCCTCGCTTCCTCAGCGATGGGGAGATATTTGCATCTTCCCCATTATTAGACTGACATTTGGCCTCTGACTGCTGGAGAACCAGACCAGTGTTTCAGTTGTGAGAGAATATGGTGGAGACAAATTCCCTTCTGTGTGTTCTTTCACCATTTCAGGAGCTAGTGGCTGTAGCCACACTCCAAGTCAATGAGTTCTAAGTAGCATCCCTCAGGGGAGTAGAGTCTCTCAGGATTCCTGCTGAGCCAAAAGGAGGCACTCAGAAGTGAGGAGGTTACACAGTTTATCTCTATAGTAAGGCCGGGAAGGATTGGGAGAGAGCGGGCATTCGATTAGAGAGAGAGCCTCAGAGCTTCCTGCGGCCTTATCTCTTCCCAAATCTTACCATTTCCTCCACCCCCACCCCATCTCTCAGACTCAGAGAAGGGAAGAATCAACAAAAGCAAATAGGCAAACAAAAAAACAAAACAAAACACCTCTAAACATGACTCGATACACCCTAAGATCCACCCAAAACTTGATATCTTAACTTATGTACCCTAGTAGAGTCAAAAGTCTTCTCCTCCATCAGCCTCATTTGGCTTTTTATGTCACCCTACAAGGGAGCGTTGATAATTCCATCCTGTGGGTGGGCCACAAGGCACTGTGTCTAGGTACTGGTGCTCATGGGCCAGTATCCTCCTTGTCTGGAAGTCCTCAAGGACAGAGGTATGGCTTAGCCATACTTCATGCCCAGAGCCAAGCCCAGCATTACACAAACTACCCAATAAAGTTTCGCTACCCACATGCTTGTTTCCTTCAGGGTCCTGGCCATGATGGCCAATCAAAACCCTACAGAATAGAAAGCAACCCATTGGCTAACCAGGGAAGTGACCCAGCCTGGGCCAAAGCAGCTCCAATTTTCTACTGAAGCACATTCCACAAGAGAGAGAACAAGAAACTTCAGAGGAATTTCTGAATGGGGAATTTTCAGGCTGAGTTTTTTCCTGGCTTGCCTGGGCATGCTCAATTCAGTGTAACATTTGGCTACATGCCGTCCCCTAGGCACACTGTTGGCATTTTCATATCCCATCTGCCAGTGCCTCTGGAGGACATTAGGATAAGTGGGTTGATCCAGAAAGGACACCCACTGTCCTGGCCCTCTGCCTACGACATGCAAATGAAGAGCAGCTTCCCAGACACAAAGCTTCTGCTCGTGCCAGCGGCGGATTATTTTTAACGTTATTATTAGTATGCATAGCTACCATGGATTGAGCATCTACTAGGTGCACCACACTAAGTCTTTTGCCCGCATTCTTTCCTTTCATCCTCATCTAATGTCACGCAAGGCAGATATTATTATGTTCACTGTAGAAATAAGGAAGCTGTGATCCCATTACTTGCCCAAAGTACACAACTATATGGTGGGTTAAGGATTCATACCCAGATGAGACGAACACCAAAGGCCTCTCTCCCCAGGCCCTGCTGCCTCTCTGACGCCTAACTATCTAGAGGATGAAACCAATAACAAGAAAGCCATGTGGCAAAGTCAATGGAAGTTACCAAAGCTGTATTCAGAGGTAAATTTATAGTTTTCAATTCTCATCTTTAAAAAACTAAGCATTCAACTTAAGCAATATTTTTAAAGTTTAAAATCTTAAATGGAGACTATAAAATCAGATAAACTACTTAAAAATTAGAAACACTAATAACATTGACAAAATGGTCTTTGCTATAAGATGGTGGCAACCCGTCTCTGAGTGCAGGGTTCCCCGAAATGAACTAAGGCACCTGAGCAAATATCGATACTGATGCAGCAGCTTTAATTCTGGAAAAAAAGAATTCCTGGGGATCTGGACACAAATAATGACAGTAGCTGTTGGCCTCCCCGGCCACTGAGTAGGGCTTAACCTGTAGGTTGAGTCCCTGAGAGTTTGCCTGCTCAGCAAGTCCAAGCCACCAGGACACCTTCTTAGGCTAGATGGCGTCACACATTCCACTTTCCCTGAAGGTTATACTGTCTATCTCCTTTAAGCGTAGCCCAAGTGTAGTCTATCAGCGCCAACTCTGGCATTGCTGCCATGTGGGTTGTGCCTGTTTCTGGACTGGGGAAATGCAGCAGGGATTAAGGAGGAAAGAAAGCAGAGAGTTTCGTTTTGCCCTGAATTATTGCTATTCTTATAAGGCAATCACATGAAAAAATTGTTCCATGGCTTTAAACCTAGTAAATAAAACTCCCTTTGAAACTCCAGTTTGAAAGATGTTGAAGATCATAGTAACTGTGTTGTTTATATAATATACACATACATGCACAGACACACACACATCCAAACCTGTAACATTTTTATAATGAAACCTAGTGTAATAAAATTTGGGTGGAAGCAAAAAGTAGTCATTTTCCCCTCAGCTTTTATTGTGCTGAACGCAATATATGCCAAGTCCTATTCGGAGACATCTTTGATTAAAGGCCTGGTCTCTCCACATGTGAGCTGTCTGGAGTCAGTCAGGGTACGATGACCTTGCTGAGACTAATGCCCAAAGATAAACGAACTCATAATGTGCCAGCAGCTGTAAGGAAGTTGAGCTCCCTGCCAAGTATCCCTATTACCCACTCTCACCCTTCCTGGCTTGTCGGTCCCCTCCATGCCATGAAGCTTCAATTCTGGAAGGTAAGCTGGGCCAGGCTATTCCAAAGGCCTTCTCCTTATCTTCCTCCTTGAACTTAAACTGGAAACTCCTGGCAGGCACCTGGAAAGGCCTTCTTGCTTTGGCACTCCCTCTCATTACCCAGTCCTTTGGAACCACTGAATAGATGCTACCTAGCTGTTGGACACTCTCCTCTGCATCCACTGAGCTATATGAAAATGTGTGAATTCAGGTCCTTAATTCCCCCACTCAGTTCCCTGCAGGAAACTAGGGGTTAGGGTGAGAGCGAGCCAGTGAGTCTTAACCCTGGCTGCTCACTGGAATCCACCAGAGGAGCTTCACACAGATACCTGCCCACCCCATTTGGATTTAACTGGTCTGGGGTGTGGCCTGCACATCATCGTAAATATAAATGGTATCGGAGATTTGGAATTGGAACAGCTTTTCCACTGCCAGTTTGGAAACCATCACGTCCCAAACGAAATGACTCAGGTTCAGAGGACACCCAGGGGAGCTGCCTGGTCCCCAGACATGCTTCTTTCCTCTCCTGAGGTGACAAAGCTGCACAAGTTAGCACTGCCCCATCAGTGCATCTAGAGAGCCACTTAGAGGGAAGAAGCCTCTCGGGAGGGCTGCATACAACCGCATTGGTAATGGTTAGACCAAAAGGAGAGGCTCTCCAAGCATGGCCTGTAGCACTCTCCACAGAGGGAATGGAGGTAATTGTACAATAAAGTGCTTTCGCTGTGACAAGCAGAGTGGCCAGCTTCAACTCTTACACCGTTCGTCCCCCTTCTATCTCACTGCTTACCTCCTGCAGAACAACTTGACTCGGATCTAGAGAAGTCTAGTGTAGAGAAGAAATGTAAGTAAGGGGCTATCCCCGACATTAAGACGCTTGAGCTAAAATTTAAAATTAACCCCAATACAGAAGCTGTAAATAATTCAAGCTTTCCAAATAGGGTTCAATCTTACAAAAAAAAAAAAGAATATAGTCCAGGAAGGTTGAGAAGATTAAAGAAGGCAAGACAGGCCTCAAAGTGGGTTAAAGTCTTGTTTAAGGCCATTGAGAATGGAAGAAAGGCGACGTTGGGGAACTCGAGTCAGGGGACTCCCAGTTCAGGGCTGTTTTGGGGCCACGGGGAGATAAATTTCTTTCTGCAATCTCAGGGCAAGATACTGAGGAATCCCTCAGAGACAGAAGGGGGCAGGGTGCTGGAGGAGAAAGAAGGGCTGTGGGCTTGATGCAGCCCCAGGCAGGATGCAGCCCCTCCCCAGCAGCCAGGGCACAGAGCACCAGCACCCTGTCTGGAATCCCCTGCCCTTGAGCCACCCTCGTGCAATACATTTAAATGTCAGAACGGAGACAAGGAAGGAGAAAGGATTGTCCCCTCAGTCTTGGATAGTCCAATATCTCAGAAGGAGCACAAAGTGGAAAATTTTGGCCAACCAGTAGGAATAATCCAAGGTCCTCTAAGCTTGGGAGCCACTGATCCTGAATGTCAAGGTCAGCTCTGAGTGAGGTTCAGGCATAGCATTCCTTCCTCATATCTGTTCCGGTAAAAGGGCCCCCTTTCCTCAGGAAACACACTTCTCCTTTCTCCAGAATAGGAAGCAACCCCTTCTCCCTTAGGCCCCGTCTCCCCCAGCTCCCCTCCCTCTTTGTTTTGCCAGGAAATGCTGCAAACCCCAAATACCTGCATTCTTGGGCATGCAGCAGGCCAGAGCCATGCTTGGATTCCCGCTCTGCTTCTTAAGGAAAGGCCTTTTCTTTTATGCAAAGCCTTCTCTGAATGCCAGAGAGCTGAAAGCTGATCTGCTTAAGTTAGCACACAGGGTAGGGGAGTTGGGAGGGCTAGAGAGGGCAACCTTCCTACAAGGAGGATGGCAGATTTTCACACAACTTCTGCGCCGCCTCTGGGACTCCCCCCGGAGGGGAGATGGTCTCACCCGAGTGCTGGGCCAGCTGCTAATCCCTCTGGGGTTCACTTGAATGGCAAATCAGGACTCCAGGGCGGCCTCTGAGGACGTTGCAGCCTGTCTCTGGAGGAGGGGCTCAGCACTTTCCTTCCCCAGCCCTGGAAGAGTTTAGAGCACAGCGGTGCTTCTTTGCAGCCTTGGGACTACACGTGCAGTTAGCTGTTCAGGGAATCAGTAGCATGGGCATCACCTCAGAGCACGTTAGAAATGCAGACTCTCAGGCCCCGCCACTTTGAGAACCTCCGCCAAGTGCCATGTGCCTATGGAAACCATTAGCACTTGCTGGAGACAAGAGCTGAACAAATAGTAAAACCCAAGGAGCCACAGCAGCCCCGCCCCTAGACCTGCTGTCCAATCATAAGAGGGGTAGATTCCATCCCATCACTATCCAGCTGCCGCACGTCACCACCCACTGTTCTCACCAGCATGGGGCCGTCCAACTTGGTTGTGAAATTCAAGGTTGGTGTTCAGACAGCTACTCAAATATTTGCACGCACACGGAAAGGACAAGGATGGCGGCAGGGGGTGGATACGATTAGAGCTGGCTCTTTACAGGTTGCAAATCGGTTTCTGATCCCCTCCAGCCCTCAACACACACACACCACCTGTATCAACATGTTACCGCTTGTGATGCAGATAACAACAGCAACAGTACACGGCAGACCTCTTCAAGCTGTTTCCAGAACATCGACTATCCTGGACCCTGACAAATCTTCCTCTTGGCAGGAAAGGGAAAGTTCAAGGACTTCCGCAGCCTCACCCTGATAGTCTTATGTTGGCCTGGCCTGGGCTTCCCAGCAACGGCGCGGGAGGAGAGACGGCAGGAAGAGAAGCTAATGGTAAGTCAGAGATGAGTGCGTGCTTTGCAGTCCAGAGAAGATACAAACTGAACCCCACTTTCTTCTCAGATAAGTCATCAAGGCTCTGCTCATGGTTGCGATTCCCTGCATTGCAGGCTTCTGCTCCTTAATGATGGGCAGCAAGAACCAGAATGGTTGACTTCATTTTTGAAGAGGACCTAAATGGTGCTGAGGGTCCGAGATGCACTAAGGCAACCTAAATCAACAGCAAGTCCAGCTGGAACCTTAGAGAAGTGACCCAGATGGACTCTGAGGCCTCCCCGGGGTTTATGAGTGGCATCAGTGGATGGTGTGGCCACTGCCTGAAATACTGCTCATTGCCCAAGACTTCCCGCCCGTTAGCACAGTGTCTGGCCCTGCCTGAGGGAAGCCAGAAGCAGGAGAAAGCAGAGAGGGTGGCCTTGGGCCTGACTTGGGTTTGGGTGGCTTCTTGAAAGCAAGCAGGGTGGGCTCTTGCATTGTGACCCAAGATAAAACAGTATTTAGAACTCTTCTTCAGAGCCCCGGTCTTGCCTTGAACAACAGTCACCCATGAAAAGACTCTTGCGAATGAAAGGAAATACTGCCATTGTTTTATTTTCTCTGGGAAGTCATAATAGGTTTTAAAAGGTTAATCTCCCTCTCAGCCCTGTTTTTTCCCTTCCACTGACCCCAAACTGAAGAGGAAAAATATTTGCACTTGATGTTTAAAAACCACAGTGCATTAGCTTTTGTTGTTCATGGCAAAGACATTATTTAGCTGCCCAGAATCAAACCAGATGTCGGGGAGAAAGAAGGCTCCGCATCCTGTGAACTTGCCTTTCACCTTTGCAGAAGGGCCGAGGGGAACGCTGGGATGAGGCAACAGAATGGAGAGGTGTTGGTGAGCAGACCTGGGGCGCAGTCTTGATGCAAGTGCTGATCATCTCTTGGGAGGATGCTGCCTGTGGACTAGCGTGCAACAGCTCTGGGACCCCTTGATTTCCAGAAGTTTCCATCTGTGGACACTAGGCCAACAGCACTATTCCCATAGGTGGTAGAGACCAAGAAGAGCAGTACAGAAGGATGGAAAGGAGAATCGGGAGCCAAAAGAAGATACAAAAGGAGCCCAGCTGGGCTTGCTGGAACATTAAATCTATCAGGGAAGGCGGGAAAAAGATAAAAGGAACCCAGAGAGGAAAAGGATACTTTTTCTTTCTGTGGCCTTCTGGGAGATTATAAAGAGTAGATTATTATTCAATCTTGTTTTCCTTTAAGACACCACCCATCAGGATGTGAGGGCGATCTGGCTGCGATATCTGTCACCCCACTGAGCGCCAGGTTGATCCAGCTGAGCAGGCTGGCTGGGCGGGGTGTCCCCTTCCTCCCACACTGCTCTGTGTGTGTCCCTCCCAAAGCTCCTCCAGCAGGGGAACAGGTGGACAGCACTCCCCTGCTGGGACCTCCAGACACGCTCTCAAGACATCACCCACCAAAATACACAGCTTAAATTAAAGCAGGAAAAAAATTCATATGGGGCTTATTCTGTTTCTGTTTTCAAAATTTTACGGTGTAAGCAGGAAGCCCCCTCTATATTCAGACCCTTGTATCTACCCAACAGACAGTCACAAAGTCTTGGCTTTGGTCAGGTATTTGGGTGATACCAGAAGGCTCTGCATACGCTTCCTGCCTGGAGAAAGTTTCAACCTATAATAATACAACATAACAGCAATAACAGCAATAATAGTGAAAGGTACCACGTTTCAAATTTAATGATGTGCCAGTGACTACACCTTGTATGTAGTACCTTATTTGCGCCTCACAATAAGGTTTATTTCCATTTTACAGATAAAGAACTAAGGCTCAGAAAGCTTAAGGAAATTGGCCAAGGTTACATGGCTATTAAACTAACAGGAGTCGTTTTTCTTTTTTTTAATCACTGACCAAGCTCAAGTGCCTGCAACACTGACTGGTGCACAGTAGGTGTTCAATAAATCTTCACCGAAGGAAGACAACAGTTGAAATTTGAGAGAAGGGCTTCCTGAGGCACTGGAGCTAAGCCTTGAAGAATAGCTCTGATGCATGTAGACAACAGGGTAAAATGCACACCAGAAGAGAGCAGGAATGGATCAAACGCATCTCTAAGGAAACAAAACTGTCTTACAAAGTAGCAAAGAAGGACACGAGGGCATAGTAGTTAGTAGAGAGACAGAGGCAAGGAGGACTTGAGTCCTACTGTACCTTGTGCTGCCACCTATGTTCAGTCTCTTGGCACCTCGCTTTCCTTACCTGCAGAGTATTAGCTACTATTAATTTTCCGTCCAACATCCCATGCTCTTTTTCTCTTTCAAGTTGATAAAATCTTTATTTTTTAAACTGGGCCCATTGCCGTACAACCCAAACTCTACATGCCCAGGCCTCCTCCCCCTATGGGTAGGTGTTGCTGTCTGGCCAATGTGTTGGAAATAATTACGGTGTGACACTTCTAGAAAGTCTCCTCAGAAGACAAGGGGCATGTTTCTTCCTTCTTCCTGTTGCTTGGGCCAGCGATGTGCTGCCTGGAGCTCCAGCAGCTATCTTGGATCATGACGATAAGGGCTGTCATCTAGGGATGGTGGAACCAGGAGCTGGGAGGAGACTTGATCCCTCATTACTGCCGAGTTTCCATACGACTCAGCTTCTTTAACATGAGCGAATTAAAGTTTCACCTTTTTAAAACTTTTATTGGTCCCCAGAAAGATACATTTAGATCAGAGTTGCTGGGATGATTAAATAAGATAATACAGCTCACATAATTAGTGCTTGGCCTTACAAAGAGTAAGCACTCAATCAAATCTTACCAATTCTGTTTTGTTGCCATTATTATCACTATTATCATCACAAAATCCAGAATACTCCCTTATTCTACACTAGGCTAAACCACTTTTATTCAATTATTAGTCAATTTTCCTTAAAAATCCCTAGGATTATGTCTTTCATGAGAACCTACTCATGAATCTTCCAATCATAAGGTCCGAAATGATAGAACAAAATATTTCTCTTCGAATTTCATCATAAAAGCATCCAGACAGACAACAGCATGGAAAGTTTAAGTCTATTAGTGAAAGGAGGTCGATAGATAAACACTTCTGAGCATGGAAAGCATTAATTAAATTCTACGTTTGGTCACATATCCCTTTTTGGAAAAGTCCGCAGTAATGTGATGCCTCGAAAGACACTCCTCTTTCTGAACCTGATAGACCTTAACATTTCAGGACACATTTCACGAAAAATGTAAAGATGCAATTTGTTTAGAATAGGGCGAGAGTCAGCATCCTGTGCTGCTCTTGAAGAGAGTTGCCAAGAGCTGTGCATCTTTTTATTTAAATCTCTGCTTCTTTGTGTCTTTGCCGATTGTGGGCTTTGTTCTTGTATTTGGTCAATGAGTGTTTCTTAGGTCTAAGAAATGAAATAAAGACAATAGGCTAAAATGAATAGTCTCTAGTAGTCAAAGAACTGGCTGCATTAAGATTGCAAAGATCCACTCAGGAAAACTACAGAATCTCACGGCCCAGCCCAGACCCACTGGGTCGGAATAGCTGGAGGTGGGACACTGGAGTCTGTATTTCTAAGCTGCCGAGGTGACTCTGGTGCACAGTCCGGTTGGGGCTGTTTGCAAATGCCTTCCTCCTCCAAATCTGTCTTAGGTTGAGTTACCTAGAAGCAAAGTCTAAGATAGTGTCTTGCTTGAGTGGTGTACGGAGGGGCTGGAAAAAGGGAGACGAGGGAAGCAGGATACAGCCAGAGAGGGGACTATAAAGAATGTGGCTGCAGCTGGAGAGTGGCTTCAGCCTGATCCTGCAGAGCTCCAGGGTGCAAACTGCACTCAGAGCTTGTCTCACCTGCAGTCAAGAGTGTTGGCGGGGCTTGCACTTGCCAGGTGCGATTCTTGGGAGAAGGGGCAGCTGGAGCCTGGACCCGCCAACACTCAAAGCAGCTGGAAGTGGGCTGTACCCGCTGCTAAAAGAGATGGAGGCATCTGCTACCAACTCCAGCCCACTAGGCTATAGCGTGTCTCCACTGCATCTCTAATGTTCCTTTGCTCGTGTGGCCCAAGGTGCCCTTTTATAGAAGAACCAGAGCAGAATTCATCCTGCAGGAAGGTTTTCAAAAATCTAGAATGGTCCTTTCAGTGACCAGGGCCACCAAGCTGGCATACCAGGTTACCAGTGCACCTGCCGGGGTTATCATTTGCGTGGTGAATTGTGCCAAGCATCGGCCCAAGGTGAACATCCCAGAGCACTTCTCATGAGTTCCAGGCATATCCACTCACATGATCCATAACCAGTGCCTCGGAGGATCCAGCTGCCTGGCGATCTGAATCCTCTCCCCGCTCCCTCGACAAATCAAGGTACAGGCCACTGAACTTCCTTTGCCTTATTTTTCATGACTTCTAAATAGGTCAAATCACTTTGGAGGGTGGCCAGAAGCTAATTTTGTATTCACCACTGACCTGTTTTATTCCTCTGGCATTTCAGGAAAAAGTTGGGTGAATGCCTTTTCTTCCTGTTTGCCTGAGTCCCGGTTCCCTGGAGCTAGACTTGCAGCTCAGGCCAATGTGATTTATTCCAAGCCACTGCTACTTGTCAGTGGATTGCTGCCCAAGCTTGATTGCTGCCCATCTGCTGGATTCCTGTACATATGTGAACATGTGAGGAAAATTAAAGACCCAGGCGGCCACAGCCTGGAGCTGCCTTGCCCTCCAACTGCCCCTGCTTCTGCCAGGCCTAATGCCAGGGTCCGCCGAAGCAGTGCTTGCCACGTGGTCAAGAAGTGGAGAGTACTGACAACAAAGCACACCTTGGTTCCCAAGCCCATCAGTTGCTTTTCATCAGGAGACTACCCTAGAAGTGTATGTAGCATTCCATCCCCCTAGACAGCCTCACAACTACAGTACTCAGGATCTGCCAAAGAAGTGCCACCATTTTGTTTTCTTATTGCAGAGCAGTGATGGACCGGAAACAAAGAAGGAAGGGAGGAGTGAATGATGAAGAACTGGCAGCAATATGCTTTGCTTTTGCGGTTCATTCAAATCCAGGGGGAAGCGCAACATTTCCAAATAGTCAAAGTCTGGAGCCAGAAACATGAAGAATCCAGGTGGAGCTCACCTGCCTCTCCAGAAGCCGTTTTGTAGCAATGCCTTTATTTAATTGCAACGTGTCAATCCTCCTCAGCTTCCTACCCTAGATTTCATCATTTGTTTTGTTTTAAAGCATTTCATTGTTGTTTTTCCTTTTCCTTCATACACGAAGAAATATCTGCAGATATGAACCTGCAGGCAATCTGGCCTACTATAGAACAGAAGTCGAGACTCAACTCTTCTCACTTTTCCCAAGGAATCTGAAGCCACCGCCCAGTGGAAGTTTCCTTTTTTATATGTATTTTTCATTCAGCAAATATTTAGTGAGCACTTCTAATGTGTCAGGCATTGTTTTAAGTGCTTTGTATGTAAAAGTCCATAGCTGCTAAACTGCAACCTTACCCCATCAAGAGTTCCTTAAATTAGTTCTCTAAAAAAAATCCCTGACTGCTGTCTCCCCTATACCAACTCTTCTCAGCTTACAACAGCCAGATTCACACTTTTCTCCTTCGTCCCTAATGGGAGGTTAGAGACACTTCTTCAGAGAAAAAAAAATACAGTACAGTAGTTTACTTTAGTTTAGTTATTATGAGTAGGCAGTCAGAGGGACCTAACTAGGGTAGATTAAAAAAAATAAACAAAACGTCCCACCCAGGTTAAGAGCTAATTTAAACAGCCAAGTCAAGCTTAGAGATGAAAAAAAAAAAAAGGTTTGAATAAAAATAAAAAATAAAGATTCCTCCTCCTCGGTGGGGGGGGAAGAAAACAAACAAACAAAAAACCTCTTATCCCAGGCATGCTAACAGCTTTAAGGGCTCCTCTCTACCTCTCTACCTCCAGACCTAAATCCAAACTAAAAAAATAAATAAATAAAAAAAAAATTAAAATACAAAATAACCAGTTTCTTTTTAAACTTTTTTTAACTCATCTCCTTTAAAACAAGCCCCACCCCACACCACACTCTGCCTATCTATATAAAACTAAGACCAAAAATATGTTAGATTTCTTTCCCCTCTTGGTATCCACCAAGAGCTTTTATCTTATTATTTCCAGTAAACAGTCTCCTAAATTTCTCCTTTCGTCCTCAAATCTATTCTTCAACTTTAAAAAACAAAAAACTCAAGTTTATACAAAATGAACTATATCATTATTTCAGTTAATTTTCACAGCAGTACTATAAACTACATAGTATTATTACCTCCCTTTTCCAGATCAGGCAACCGAGGCATAGAAAGGTTAAATGACTTGCCCAAGGCATTGGAGGTAGTAAATAGCAGAGGCTGGACTCCTAACCACTGTGTTGGGTTACCCTAATGATAGGGTTAGAGGACCCATCACCCTGCCCTAAAAAGCACAGATTCACAATCTCCCATCACGCACATCCCAGTCCCAAGCCAACAGACAATAAAAGGACCCGGATTGAAATCGTGGGTACCTACAGGAAATGGCTGCCACGTGCTTTGTGAGTGTTTTAGAAAGAACATTCACGTGGACTGTATTGTGTGGGTCTATGCACAGTATATACATTCCCTCACACAGTGCTGTCCCTTGAGCCTGGATAAGGGGTTCCTATTCATAAAAGCGTTGAAAATAAGACCCAAACCTGCCCACCTTGCACAGCTTGCCATTCCCGTTTCTACAAACCTGTACAGGAAGGCTGAGAACCCTCAGCCTGGGCCTGAGCTGCCCCTCAGATGTCGGAATCATCTACTTGGCTCCAGTTCAGCAGGAATAATTGCCAAGTAGCTAAATCACCGTAAAGTCCAAAGACCAATTCATAAAAACAGTGACATTTGAGGAGAAGGAGCCATCAAGTGGGCCCCCAAGTTCCCATTTTGGAACTTTTTGTCCTTCAGGCTGCTGCTCTTCCTTCCTCACTCCAACCCTGACCTTCCTGATACAAAGCTGTCATTCCACCATTCCTCACTTTGACCCTTCCTTCACCTCAAAGTGAAAAACACCTGACAATGGTTTCAACATCACCGAAAGTATTTGGATTTGAAGATAATTACCCCAACGCTGCCATGGTGAAACTAGGGGCATCAGACAGCCGGTAGACAAGGATTTGAGCATGAGAGCAGAAATCATGAGACTTTCTGTGCTTTTCGAGTCAGCTAATACTTCACTTAAGATTTCATGACAATCCTAGTAAAAGCAAAACTACATTCTACCAAGAAAAGAAAAAGAATATTTGCGTGGTCTTAAAAGCAAGATAATTCAGGGACAGAGACACCAGTTGATGATCTCCAAAGGTCCCCAACAGTTCTCACAATGATTTCACTTTATTCCTTCTGTGATGACTCTGGCACCTTTACTTTGAGTGTTGAGGAGAAAGCTTGGCTTCCCCAACCCCAGGTGTATTCAAGATTGTGCACGATTTCTGTCCTCATGCAATTCCTGACTCTAAAAGCTGAATATATTAACTGAAAGGTGTTTTGTGCCTATCAAGTAGTGTCAGGTAGTCACAGTTCCTCTGGCACACACTATGGGCGTGGAGACAGAAAATTTAGGGTGTTCACTTCCATAAGGAGCCCAGGAAAACTTCAATCTTGACATGTTATTTAGCACAAAATCATTTCAACCAAGAATGCTGCTAGCCTTCACTGAGCTCATGATGGATGCGAATTAAGTTTATTTAGTTTGGCTCCCTTTGATAAGGAAATTCTGGGAGCTTTCCAGTGCCTTTTAGATTTATTTGAAATGACATCATGCACTCAGATGTAGGATTCTCATATGAACCCCACATTAGGAAAATGGATATGATGGAATGATAAGATTGGCTAAAAGCTTAAGCAGTCAATTTGGGGAAGGGAGAATATTAGAAAGAGATAAAACTCATTTTTCTCATTTGCCCAACCAACAACAACCAGTTGAACAGCCATAAAACTTGCAGCAAGAAGATCAAATGGTTAGACTTGGAATTTCGATCTTTTTCATTTTGGGAGCATAAGAGATTCCCCCAATGTGTAGAATGGTGCGGCTTTCCATGAGATGATTAGGAGATGATAAGATTCACAAAAGAACAAAATCTTTAATGTTATGCACACTTTCTTTGGCTCTGTCCTTTAAAACTTGTTGAATTACCTTGGATGTCTTTGAGTTACAAGATGCTAAGTTCGGCACTGCACACTCTGCCCTAAGTATTTTTGGCTTGGAATTTCATTCTGTTGCTTCCCTCTGCCTTTTGTATAGTTTACCACTGAATGGAAATAGGGAGAGAAAAGGCAAGAAAACCTGCCTTACCTTTCTGATGCTCACGTTGAGCTCATCACTAAGAACTGAGCAAATTTCCCAGACCTTAGTCCAAATCCGAGTAAGCACAGGAAACTGGTCTAAATCCTTCTTGGTGTTACCTCGTTGGGGTTCCTGCATGCCCAATCAGAGAGATGCCCTTTTCAGGACTGGCTGGGGGCAGCAGCATATTTCAGAGCTATGTTAGAAACAACAGGAGATTCTTCAAGGGACACGAAAACCTCCAATGAGACAGTCATGGAAGCCCAGCTGACAGGAAACTTGCTATTGCAAACTGTGACTGCAGAGTGATTCTCCTACTCACAACTCTCTCCTGGTCAAGAATCCTAACTTGCCTAAGAAGAAATTCACTGTGGCACCAGTTTCCTAGGAAAATAACGAGACAGAGCAAGCTTTCCTAATCAGGCCTCTAAGCACTAAAGAACCAGGGATAGCATAAATAAGAAAAGCAAGGGATTAAAAATTTAGATCTGCTCTGTCCAACATGGCGGCCACCAGCCATTTGTGTCCATTGAGCGCTTGAAGTGTGGTTAGTGTGCTGAAGTGAATTTTTTCTTTCATTTAATTTTAATTAATCTGCATACCAATAACTCCATTCAGTTATCGGAAAACTCTTAAGTATGTTTGGAAAAACTTGGATATGTGAATCTATTTTATCAAATCCTATGGTCTTGTCTGAATCTCAATATAGATCGAGTCTTTCTGATGAAAATTTAGCATATGAATTGATATGTACTATAAATGAAAATACATACTGTATTTTGAAGACTTAGTATAAATAAAAGAATGTAAAATACCTAGTAATTTATATTGATCTTATATGATTTGATTTTATGTGATTATATTTTATGTTACACTTATATGCCCAAATTACAATATTTTGATAACACTGGCCTAAATAAAAAGTGTTAGTAAAATTAAGTTCATTCTTTTTCATTTTTTAAAGTGGCCACTAAAATATTTCAAATTATACAAATGAGTTGCATTATATTTCTAATAGACATCTCTGGTTTAGAACAAAATCAAAACATTTCAAACTGAAGGATTATCAAGTGTTGAGAAGAAGTATTTAGTGTTCAACTAAGAAGCAAATTAAATGGTTTGGAGTGAGTAACAATCCCTCAGTGAGTGGGCTGACTTAGGGTGCCTACTCACAGCAGGCTTTCATTCTAAGGCTGGCTGGCACTTGGCCACGGTGTTCTAGAACAGTGCTTCTCGAAGTTTCCTCCGGGGACCTCTGGGGTCTCTGAGATCCTTTCAGGGAGTCTGTAAAGTCAAAACTAGCTTCATAATGCTACCAATATATTACTTGCCTTTTGCACTCCCCTTCTCTCATGTGACTTTGTACCATGTAGAATGCAGAAGTGATATGAGAAGCTAGCAGCCCCCTATTAAGCAGGCTGCTGGTCAAAAGACTGGCAAGGAAGTAAAAGAATGCCGCTCTTCTTATTAACATTTTTTGTTTGGAAAGATAGAAGATTTTTTACTCAAAATCTTTTATTTATAAAGCTATGATATATATAACACAAGTAGTTATTGTTAATTTGGAAATAAATCACTAAGAACTTTTTACTTTTCAGTTTTCATTTCTAGTATGACAAACGTTGATATAACTTAAACGAATGAAAGCTCTTTGTGGCCCTTAGTAAAATTTAAGAATATGTGACGGGTCCTGATGCAAAGGTTAGAGAATTGCTGTTCTAGAGGGACTTGGCAGCAGTCCGCCTCTGAATCCGCCTGCAGCTACGGGGGCAGTTGCAAGCACACTGACTGCTTCCCACCTCAACTGCCCAGATCTTCCCGTTGTTCTGTCTGAAGTTCTTCTCTCATGCTGAAAGACTATTGGTTAGACTCCAGAAGTAGAAACAGCCAAAGGTGAGTCAGCAGTAGCGTGGGCGGATAAATCCGGGTGTTTTCACACCACGGAATACTAGAAAGTAACGAGAACAAATCACTCACTGAGACATACCACAGTACGGGGGAACCTCCCGAATATAGTATTGAATAAAGCAAGCCAGACACAGAAGAGTACATGTTCTGTGATTCCATCTTTATGCAGTTAAAAATCAGGTAAATCTAATCTTCAGTGTTACAAGTCAAGATAGCAATTTCCTTCGGTAAGGAAGACGAGCTCACTGGGGGCTCCGGAGAGCTAACGCTGTCATAGGTCCTGACTTGACAGGCTAGTGTAGGGGCGCGCTTTTTGGTAATCACTCATTGAGCTGAATGATGTGGATGCTTTTCTGTACGTATGTTAGACATCATTCAAAAGGTGAAAAAATCAAATACTAATTACTGTTTGTACATCACGCTGTGCTAGGCATAAGAGAAGATAGAATTTTCAGATGTGGCTTACAGGTTTTGGTCCTTTCATCAGTCCTCATGAGAAATAAATACCAGTAGATTTCATCCAGGGGCGGGTCATTTCAGGTGGACAGCACAATGACTTGTGTTTAAACAGACTTGGAAAACCTTTATTTACTTAGAATACACACAGCTTCTCGGTTGCCACCATTTCTTAGTAAGCTACACCAGCTGTGCACCATATTTAAGCTGCCTCCCCGGCCCTGAGGCACTTCAGTTTGAGACCAACAACTCAAGTAATAACTCCAGAGATGACAAGAGCTAATGCGCTGGGGAGACCCAGCTTGCTACACTAACAGAGACGGCCAAGGGAAAGGTTAGAAGGTTAGAGAGGGGCAGGGGAGGTGTGGACAAGAGGAAGTGTAGTGTGGAGGTCCTTTGTGTTCTTAAGGGGTCCTCTGAAGTACGTCTTGGTCTACTTTGTATTGTTATAACTGGATACCTGAGTGTGGATAATTTATAGAGAAAAAATGTGGCCAGGCTTGGTGGCACATGTCTGTAATTCCAGCACTCTGTGAGGCTGAGGGAGGAAGATCACTAGTTCAAACCCAGCAAGGACAATGTAGTGACTTGGCAAGATACTGTCTCAAATAATAAATGGGGGGGGGTTGCTGGGGATACAGCTCAGTGTGAAGGCCTTAGCTTTAATCCCTAGAACTACAAAAAGAAAAGACAG
>PVJO010003962.1:0-115292 GCA_004026905.1 Hystrix cristata
AGAGAAACACTTGTTCTGACTGTAGATTAGGCTCAAGACAAAGGAAGCAGAAAGAGGCAAGCTTTTCAAGAGCACATCAACTTTGAAACTTTGTGAAGGTCAGGGCAGGCTTGCTGGCCCAAAAGGCTTTTTTATCCGTTGATATAACTGCCTCTGTGAACACAAATATTTTAGAGCCTTGACTACGTTAATTTGGACATTTTAAAGGAAAGAACTGGTGTCAAAGAATCTAGTGTGCTTTTGCAAATACATGGAAGATGAAAATAACACCTGAAACTCTATTGGCACACTTTTCGACCCTGTTTCTGGCACAAACTACAGGGCAAAGTTTGGCCCATATTAGAATCACTTCCAGGGGCAAGTTGTTCTGTCACACAGGTGATAGCACTGTCCCTTTTCTCTTACTCAGAAAAGTATATCTGTACCAGAGTGGTAGTGTAGCTATAAATAAGGAAAGCCGTGGCCTGGCCACATTTATTTCAGAAAACTAAATAGCTTCCTGGAATACAGCCAAATGCTAGGGTATTATGCAGTGGAGAATCATTAGAGGGTTTTTATTAGTCAGGGAAAAGATAAGAACATTACTATATCCACTGCTATTTGACATTGTGTTCTTAATAGTAGACAACACAGGTAGACAGGATAAAGCACTTTGTGTAATAAGTATTATAAAGGAAAGGGAAGAGCATCTCTATTTGCCTGTAATATAATGATTTATCTGAAAAACTCAAAAAAGCAACTGGAAAAACTACTGCAAATGGTATGAAAATGTATAAAATAACATTATAAACTTAACAGAAAATAAGCGACATGTACATGGCCCAAAACATGAAAAGATATATTGAAAAAGAAAATCCTACTTCGGATAAACACATCATTTAGAAAGTATTCGAGACATACCTGAGGCAAACTTAAAATACTTCAGAAAATCAAGTCAGTAGATCTGAACATATGAGAAAAGACAAACTGTGTTCTTGGAGAGGAAGACCATATTATAAAAAAGTCAGTTTCCCCTTAGTTAACCTAGCGTGAGTTCAATTAAAACTACTGTCAAGCTCTACAAGTTGATTGTAAAGTATGTAAGGAAGAACACCGCCAGGAAAACTCTAAAAAAGAACAAAACGATAGTCTAGCTTTTGCAAACATGAAGAGGTATCATAAAACCTCTACAAGCAAACATTCTGTTACTACTGCATGGAAAAAAACAGATAAACCGCTATATCAGAATAGAAAATCCAAAAATATACTAATTGCATATGTAAATTTAGTATAGAATAAAAGTGGCTTCTCACATCAATGGAAAGTGATAGGCTTTTTTAAAAGTAGCATGGAAAAATGCATAGCTATGTGGAAAAAAAATAAAACTGGATTCATTCTTCAAATAATATGCCAGAATTCCTCACACACTTTGCTAGGAAAGTTCCAAATGGATTAGAGACATAAATGAAAGAAAGGAAAATATAGAATTACTATTTTTAAAAGATGAGTGTGTTTATCTGTAACCCAGAAGTGTAGATAATATTTTAAACTGTGACTTAATATCCAGAATCAATGAAGAAAAGATTGATGTATTCACTTTAGCATAACAAAAAATCATTGTGGGCAGCATAAAATACGTAACAAGATTGAAAACATATTTGAAATTTGCATCACCAAGTTAACAAAAATAAAGAAGTAAAAGACCATTTAACCATAGAAGAATATACTGTCATGTTCCAACAAAAAAAAGAAAAGCAAATTTCTCTTAAATGTGTGAAAACTACACCAAAATACCATTTTTCATCTATCATATTGGCAAGAAATTCAAATCTTAACACATACTTTCTTGGCAGGGGTGTGAGAGATAATCATTCTTATATATTGTTATGGGAATACAAAATGACAAGCCTTGGAGAAAGGAAATACGGAAATAACTAACAAAATTATAAAAGGACTTATCTTCTGATCAAGCAATCCCAATTCTAAGACACAAATGCTAGCAAAAATATGAAAGAAACCTGAGCACGAGACTCCTCTCTACGTACACTTTCTAAAAGCGAAAATTGAAAACATCTGAAATAAACACCAACAGTGGATTAGTAGAATTAACTATGGTGGATCTAACCAATGGAAGAATACCTCTGTAACGCTGTGGAGTTGTCTTCAGTATGTGCGTAGGTTTCTCAAAAACACTGATGACATTTTGGGTCATACAATTCTTGTGGTGGTGGGCTGTCCTGTGCATGTTTGGCAGGGTCTCTGGCCTATAAACAGTAGATGTCAGCAACATCCCTACCTTCAGCTGTGACAGTACATTTTGGGAGTGACAATTTTGCAGATTCTTTGGGAAATAAAATCATCCCCAGTTTGAGAACAGATGTCATTTCCATGAGAGAAAGGAGAAACAAATGTAAAAACAATGACATTAAGTAAAACTCTAGGTGCTTTAATTTTAAAATTTTAATAGTAGTATGAACTCATGAAATAATTACTTAAAAAATTCTTTCCTAACTCTGTCCAATGAATAAGCAAAAACGTAATATCCAATATAGAAACAACAAGTATT
The DNA here is from genome assembly GCA_004026905.1 of Hystrix cristata. Classification (NCBI taxonomy): domain Eukaryota; kingdom Metazoa; phylum Chordata; class Mammalia; order Rodentia; family Hystricidae; genus Hystrix; species Hystrix cristata. Next base: position 2,546 of record PVJO010003962.1, read on the forward strand.
CCTACCACTAGATTGTGGTCTCTAATTACCATTTCTAACTAAAAAGAAACCAAGGCTTCTGGGAGAGGTAAATAATTTAGGATTGAGGCGGAAAAAAAATGTACAAAATAACCCTGGAAAAACTTACCAGAAGCAATTAGAAAGCTAAAAGCAATCCAAGAGTGCTAGGGTAGTATCAAAAAATCTCAAGAGCCAACCCAAAGAGAATCCCACTGGCCGAAAAAGGACTATCTGCATATCAATCCATCAATAAATGTAATAGCTTCAATAGACAGATACAATCAGATGTGATTGAATTATGAGTTTGTAATAATATTTGAAAGAAATACCTCATTGGTCACTTTTAGAAGATTTAAGGCACCACCATCTTAGTTCAAAATGATTTGGGGAAAGAATTAAATATTTATCCTGCCTTTTCTATATGAACTGTACTTCAAGTAACCAAGTAGGTCTGAAATTTCTTTTTACAAAACTATTCCAGCCAATAAATAGGGATGAATCATAGAATTGGAATATTAACATTTGAAATTTTTAACAAATTAATGTTAATCTATGCAGTGATTATCCATGGCTGCCAGCATCACAGAATAAGCAAGACAGCCAGATATTGTACACCTCCTGAAGGAAGTACACTGTGTCATTCAGAAGAGATGTTTGACAAAAAAGAAGGAATGGGAAATTGAGCCTGAATCTTCTTGAGCCTCCTAGATCAAACAACCAACTTATAAGAAATACAAGGAGCAGAGTGATGTTTAGAATAAAACCACAGGGATGTTATGAGCAAAATTCAGACTGGGAACGAAGGAAAAAATGGCTCAGTTTCCTCAATACCAATAATAACAGCATAAAAATGGTTAGGAAATAAAAAGCAATAGAGGGAGAACCTATACATTAAAACGTAATTAAAGGACATATCAACCAAGTGCAATGTTTGGACTTCATTTCCATATCCAGATTAAAGTAAATTAATGTATATTCACCCATATGTGTATAAACAGATACAAAATGTCTTAAAACAATTGTAGAAATATGAACACCAATTGATGATATTAAGGAATCACTGTGTTCTCCAATACTATTATGCGTGTCTTTTTGTTTATTCTGAGAGTATCTTTTAGAGACACGTATTTAAATTATATAATAGCTGGTATTTGTTTCAAAATAATAGGGGTACCAGATGGGGATGAAGCGAGGATAGATGAAACCACAGTAGCCGTGAGTTGATCATTGTCAAAGCTGAGCAATGAATATAAGAGCATACATTAAACAATTACTTTTGTATCTCACTGGAAATTTTCATAATACAATGCTTTATGAAAGACAACAATTTGGAACCTTCTCTTTTACGTATCACTAGCACCACGTTCTTGACAACACCCCTCCCCCCTGAAGGACAACCACAGGGTATGGACATTGTAGTTGGGACGTCCTCACTGTGTTGAGTCCACCTGTTTGTCCCTCCCTTCCCTCTGCCTGCCTCTGAGACCCTTCCTCCTTCTGTCACTGCCACTGCCGTAAGTCAATTATGAGAAGAAACACGTAACAAGAACTTTTGATAGTAGGACTTTACAAAATAAAGGTCACTTTATAATCGTTTATATTGTGTCTCAAAAAATTCCATAGAATCCTCACCTTCTGGTGGCAGCCTCATTTGTTCAATTAATAGTGAGCATATTGGTCTGCTTACAGTTTATGTTCCTGCTAATGTGAAATGCTGGTTTATGGTCAGCCTGTCGTTACAGTATTTTTAGAAGAGAGCTTCCTACATGTTGAGAAAACTGCTAGAATCTAGGATCCAAGGACACAGAGGGGAAAAGACAAAGGGAGGGAGGGGACCTTTTTTTAATGGCAATGAGTGAATTGGCATTATCATGACTCTTGTCTTCTTTTAACTATAGGTATTTATCAAAGTGCTGGACAATAACGATAATGGCCCAGAATTCTCTCAGCCAAATTATGATGTGACAATTTCTGAAGACGTGCTTCCAGATACAGAAATACTGCAGATCGAAGCCACAGATAGAGATGAGAAGCACAAGCTAAGCTACACTGTCCACAGCAGCATCGACTCTGTCAGCATGAGGAAATTCCGGATTGACCCCACCACTGGCGTGCTGTATACTGCCGAGAGGCTGGATCACGAGGCCCAGGAGAAGCACATTCTCAACATAATGGTAGGACCACACCGCTAATTTGCTCTCTTGACAGATCCCTTAACCATGCAAGGCACACACACCTTCGTCTTCACAAGTCCAGGGCCCTCACTTTTGTAAGTAGCAGTAAATTTGGTCTTTTCATTGCCAGGTTATATTCATTGTTACCTTTTTATTTCAATGAAGAATTACCATTGTTACATAGCAGTTCTATATTTTTTGCCAAACTGAAATATTAGGTAAATTCTGCAGATGTTGGCAGCTCAGTAAATGCTGCTGACAGACTGGTTTGAGAGGGAGGAACCAGCCATGTTCCCAGACTGTATGGTTGGTTTGTATCCAGAAGATAATGTGAAAATGTTTAAAAGAAGTTCTTGAGAAGTTAGTCACAGGGCTAATCACTTGCTCAACCCTACCCAATGCTCAGTTCTTGGAAGCATTTACACACCCAATTTACTACTTACTGCACTGGCATTGGACCTAATACTGAATACAGGAACATAAAAGAGGTCTTAACACACACCAAAGCCTGCAGAGTCATTAAATCTGAATGTATGTTCCTTTATGTTCCTTCAAATTATGTAGAAGTTTCTTTAGTTTTACAACAGGATTTGTCTGATTTACATTATTGAAAAGTAGAGATTAAGAAGAAACACCCTCAGTTCCTTTGTGTCCTATAATATGTCCCTTTAACAGCCCAAGAGCCCTGTGGGCAATGCACAGACATTTCCTATCGGAGCTCTCGCTGTGCGCCTGAAGACCAGGTAGGATGACAAAGGCTTAATCTTGTGTACTGATTGGCTTTAAGATATACTAAGACGCTAGGGATTCCCAAGCAGCTGTAACATTCCACTAAAAGCTACTTTTCTTTCATGAGATGGGAAACCTTGCTGGGCAAGAGGAAATTTACGTTTCCTGTCCTTGCCTACGGTTTCCACCTAAAACTCTATGAAAGAGAAGGGGCAGCTCACAGAGGTCATCTGATTCATCCCTCTGGCCCTTCATTCATTCATTCACGAGATACTTCTTGAGCATACAGTGTGCATCAAAAACTGCTTCAGGTGCGAAGGACACAAAAGAGACAAAGTGCCTGCATGCTTGGAGCTAGTGTTCAAATGCAACTGGCCTATGTGTCAATAATCCCATAAGAAAGAGTTCAGCTTGGACCTTAGGCATGGCAGACAAATCTATGGAAATTCAGCATACTCACTGGGTCAATTTTGCATGCGTCTTCTTCAAAAGAAGAAACCTTGTCCTGGTGCCTAATTCCATTTTCACAGTTCAAGTCATTTCTGTTCATTCTTTCCTTAACAAATTCAGAATTCAGTTTGGTCACTATCATTTATCATTTATGATACTGCATATTCAGACCAAACAAGTCCTTTATACTGCCTTTCTCCAAGCTACACCATTTTACCCATTTACTAATCTTCGTGGTCCTATTTCTGAAACCCTCTTTCTTTTGGATGGCTCTTTTCTATATGTTTTCTAATTTCTTTACATCTTTCTGAAATTATGCAGTCTAAATTTGAACAAGCCAAGAGTACACATTTGATTAGCGTTGTATCGAATTATAACAGAACCATGTGGTTGTGGTTAAAGAATTGATTATTTTAAAGCTCTCAGTCAAAGTTCTTTGGTAAAGTCACACTGTCTCAGTTCTGGGGTTTTGTAAATATTGGATCTTCTTGCCAGAAAGTACCGCATGCCACCATTACACCATTTTACTGCCTCTACTCGGGCCTCTACTCTATTCTACTCAGTTTTCTTACCTCTTCCAGGAAGCCAAACACCAGGTTAGGTTCTTTCTACTCACTGCGGGTACACTGTTAATGTATCCCATGCCAGCACTTAGCACTGTGTGTTATGCCTATTTACTTGTTTGTATTCTCTCCTCAACTCTAAGCTTCTTGAGGATAGAATAGGGGCTGTACACATCTCACTACTAAACCACTAGAGTCAGGCCAGGGATTTGACAGACAATAGATAACAATAAATGTTTGTTGAGTGAATGAATGAATGAATGAATGGCCATGCAGCATTGTATTCACTAATTCCATTCTTTAGTTTTCCCTTTAGGAGAGACTCCATCCACCATTCCATGAGCAGCTTTAAACATACATAACAAGGAAAAAGTAGTTGTATAGGGGCCCAGAGCAGAGTACTGTGTTTGTGATATCAAGACATTAGTTCTGCAGACATAAGTTAAACCCAGACCATAGGCCAGGCAGCCAATCAAGCAATAAAGTTGAGGTGACACCCTGCTCTTGATCTGTACAAAATCAATCTCCTCTCTTGGTAATACCACCATTTACTGAGCACCTACTAGGTACGAGAACTTGGTCTAGTACTTTGTGGCATTCTCTCATTTTGACTTCACTACTGACATACCCATGTGAGTTCTTTGCAATTTAAGATTTTAGTCCTACTGCTTCTTGTATTTTGCCTAAAGGTCAGAGATCAGGAGTTTCCTTATCGAAGAAACTTGGCCCGAGTCATTGTGAATGTGGAAGATGCTAATGACCACAGTCCTTATTTTACCAACTCACTGTATGAAGCATCTATGTTTGAATCGGCTGCTTTGGGATCAGCTGTTCTGCAAGTGACGGCTCTGGACAAAGACAAAGGGGAAAATGCAGAACTCATATATACCATAGAAGCAGGTGAGAGCTGTTGCACTGCACAGATTTTAGTGTAATGCATGGCACTGGACTCTCAGTACTATATATCACCATTTCAAATGCAGATTGTTATGACTCTGAATGACATTTTTGGCCAAGCAGCCGTCCTATTTATGTGTGATGGTGTATAAAGTTCTTGGCATTTCAGTGATATGTTTTCTGTTATTGACAGTGAGGAAAGAGTTTCCTCTTTGTTCTCAATCGCAGACTTTTTCTAGAATGCAAAAGGGACAAGAAATGTGTGATACATTCTGTGGCTTTTACCCGTGGGCCAGCACGCCATGGCCTCAGACTAGAATAACAAGTCTACCATAACCTCACTGTTGCTTGGCTGGTCTATGAATTGAATCTCACACATCTTTGTTGATTTATTGGTAGGTGGGCTGTGGGCTTCAGAGCAGTTAGCATGAGTTCACTTCATTGGCAGTGGTCTGAGCTGGAGAATAGTTGTTAGATAAGGGGTTTGAATTACCTGCTTAACCTGACAGATAAGTAAGCACACCTCTTGGTTTGTTAAATTTGAAATTTTTTAAAGTCAATTTTAACATCCATGAGACAAGCTCATAGTTTACGGACAGTTTGAAGACTGATAGCCGGACAGCATTATGACAGAGAGATAAATGTCCAAGCAAGAGATAAAACTGCGGACCTAAAAATGGCAGATATCCTTTATCTACTCTATTTTCCTTTCCCTGTTTTGTCTTTTGGAATATTCAAACCACATATTTCCAAAATGTTCTGCAACATTATGTCTGCCCTGCGGAATGCCAAGCGCATTCTCCCTTCATGCCAGCGATGGAAAGGCTTCTTTCCTTTCATGTAAATGTAGAACATTTTTATGAGTGGTTAAAATAGAAATGCTAGAATGACAGTTTGGGATTAGAAATGTTAGAAAAAGAAAGGCCAATCACGTTCTTAAAAAAAAAAATCCCTGCATCAAATAATAATCTAAAACTATTTCCTGTTCTAGGCCCCCACATCTTACCTGAGTCTGTGCTAACCTCTATAGAAAACAAAAGAAAAAGAAGAGTCTCTGACAACCAGGCGCCTCAGGAGAATTCCCAGATTTCCATGAGATTTTCTTTCAACCTAAAGCCTTGCTAGTATTTTGGAAAGTTACTTTGGAAAGTTACTTTGCTTCTCTTCATTATCACAGAACAATTTTTATGTTTAATTATATAACCCCTGTTCTTTTGATTCCACAAATAACATAGGGAAACCTTTCAAAAATGCGTATCTAAATAATATCACAGAAAATGTCATTTAGTCCAACAATTCTTATTTTTTCTGTTATTTTTTCCCAATTTTGTCTTTTTCTCCCTGTATTCATGTGCCTAGACATTGTTTCATATCATTTGTATATAAAGCTTATTTTTAGTTTTTCTTATCATTTTTCTAATCATTTGTCTGTCTACCTCTACCTGCTTTTTACATTGTCATTAAGACTACTACTTGTACTAATCTTAGATAGCTAGATAATTTTTAAATCAATTTGGAGATTCTCAAGAACTAATTTAACTCATCATCTTTATTTAACTTCTCTAATATGCCTCAGATAAGCAAGATTTTACCGTTTACTGGTAGACTATAAACTTCCTGTCTCATGCCTGCCCTCTGAAGTAACTGCTGAAGCTGTTTATTGTGACCTGAAGGACTGAGGCAGAATATAACTGCCAAGCTGCAGGCCATCTATTTAGTTCGAATTTGTGTTTGACTGCAGCGATGGTTCTGAGACCACAGAGTATTTGAGAAACCAGGCTAAGTGTTGAGTTGGATGGAGATCTACTGGATCCTAAGATACACACAGAGAATTTAAAACCTTTTTTTAGAGCCATCTCTCCTCTCAATCCTTTGACAAACAGCTACTGAGCATCTTCTTTGTGGCGGGTACTGTGCTACGTACCAGATAAGTAATGATAGTTAAGAGAAGAATAGCCTGCACCCAGTTCTATAAAGTCCCCTAGAAGCCATAGATTGCAGAAAACAAGCAGAGGTTCATTTCCAGAGATTTGAGACTAGAAGGAGAGAAAAAGAGGGAAGTGGATTCCAAAGAAATGAGTCAGTGTGTGCAAGAGGAAAAGGGGAGGACCTGGCGTATGAGCACAGTGTGCTGGAAGGGCGTAACAAGCATATCAGGGGCTGTGGGCAGTCAGTTCATGAAGTTCTCCTGGAGTTCAAAATCTAGCTTCACTTCATGCCCGCTGTAATATATCTTTCTAGGGATGAAAACATGTTTCTGGGCTTGGAGTGAGGGAGGCCTTACCTAGAAACTGTGAGGTAGGATCCCATAATCAACAAACACAGAGACCTGCTGTGTTAGTGCTCGTCAGTCAGGGTTGGCGCCAACACTGGAAAGTGACTGTTGCTTTGAGGAAATGGCTCAAATACGCTCAATTCCATGGTGCTCTTCATTGAAAGCTTACTTTAAAAGTCATTGAACTTTTTGTTATTGTCATCACAAAATAGTCACGTGTAGGTGGCCATGTAAAAAATCATGCAGACATCAAAGATAATGTGTAATATTCACATTTGAAGCTGAACTCAAATGACCTCTTTATTAGATATGCTTCCTCTTTAAAAATAAATAATCCAATAAATTTTATATGAATATAACCTTTTTCTATTCAGACATGGAGAATCTATTTAATACGTATACAGCAAGAAGTATGCACACAGCATCATTTGCTGTTTATTTCTATAAGCATATCATATAAACTCTGTCTGAATCCTGGATCCTACCTGAATGGTTTTGATACGACTTAAACAGTTCATATGCTTGCTTTATTACAGTACTCAAAAGGAAAGAAAAATGCAGGTACCGTTGAATAACCAAGATCTTTAACTTCTGTTTTAAAGGAATCTAAACATGAAGGCGTGTGTGCTTTTTTTGAGAAGTGTTAGGAAGGAACCCTGAGGAAGGAACATAAAGCAACTCGAAGGGCGCATCTTCATATTGTCCACTGCTTTTGAGCTCTGTGTCACCACTTAAGCTTCTTTATATTCTTCAAGTTTTGTGCTTTCCATTTTTTATTTCACTCACCCTCAACAATCCCAGGTTACAAATTACCACACATTTCAGAGGCAGAGCTACAAACCGGAACAGGGTCACGGCCCACAGCTCTTCCCATGCTGTCAAAGCGAGTTCCCGAGTCACCCACTTTTGTGAGGCTCATGCTTCAAGTTCTTGGTTTCATGGCTGAGTCCATTTATCAGCAGTTTCCTACTTTACCATAAACCTCTGAAATGCTCAGTGAATAGAATGGCTACAGATTGGAGCAACCACCTGAGAATGTTTTATGTGTATTTCTATGTGTGGGTGTTCAAGGCCATGGTAGAACACAACAAAAGTGAAGAATAGGGGAGGGATCAGAAAAAGTTCTCACAACTTGCAAAACAAACAGTGACTTGGGAATAGTTTTCCACACCTGATAAAATGCACCCTCACCAAGGTAGTGTTTTGGAGGAAGTCAGTTTTGGTAAAGTGAAATAGCGACCATTTCATGCCACAAAGCTTACCTCTGGCATAATTTGAAACCAAATGACAGAACAATAATGCTCCAAAACTATTACTACAAGGCTCCTTTCAAGTGTTGAGCACAGAATATGGCACTGTTTTAGGGATAGATAGATAGACAGTTGGACAGACAGACAGAACCAGCAGCATTGGTATGTGGCAACCTAGTCTGTCTCTCTCCTCAGTGGGCTGGGAATGAGGAAGTCCTGCACATTCTTAGCAGACATATCTCTCCGGCAAGATGTCTTCTTTCCCACCTTGAATGTACATGGTGCTGTGCTATTGTTGTTAATGTTGTTTTTGTGCTTGTTGTTGTTGCTCCTGCTGGTGCTGCTGCTGCTGCAGCTATTTTCAAACTGGACTAAAATGCTACTGACCTAAAATTTATAATTTTGCTGGAAAACTCATTTCACTTGATTTTCGATATCCTAGAAAAAGAAGTCTGTCATTTTAGTCAGAATGATAAGGAATGAATACAAGAAATCACTGTCTCCTGACCACATTGCAGTAAAAAGGCATTATTTGCTTTGTGAGTTATGAGTACATTCCTGATTACCCCCAACTCTTCACTGCTTCCCTACTCTACTCTCACGGACCTGAATACACAGAGGCACACAGACATAGGACTGTACATGACACATTGTAAGGTCATTGTTCCAATCCAGAGCCATTCTCTTCACTAAGCACTTGAGAGATTTCTGATGAAGTAAGAAACTGCTGATAATCTGAATTTTGCTTTTAGATTGAAGAGTTAATCTTCAAAAAAGATTCTAATGACCCACTTGTAACTCCTTGCTTCCTTGATTTCTGCATTTTAGGGAATACTGGGAACACATTTAAGATCGAACCGGTCCTGGGCATCATCACTGTTTCCAAAGAACCAGACATGACAGCGATGGGTCAGTTTGTCCTGTCAGTCAAAGTCACAGATCAAGGTTCCCCACCAATGTCTGCCACTGCAATTGTGCGTATTTCTGTCACCATGTCTGATAATTCTCACCCCAAGTTCACTCACAAAGACTACCAAGCTGAAGTAACTGAGAATGTTGATATTGGAACGTCAGTCATCCTAATCTCTGCCATCAGTCAATCAACCCTCATTTATGAAGTCAGAGATGGAAACACCAATGGAATCTTTACCATCAATCCATATTCTGGAGTCATCACCACTCGAAGGGCTCTGGATTATGAACATACTTCTTCTTATCGACTCATCATTCAGGCCACTAACATGGCAGGGATGGCTTCTAATGCCACAGTCAATATTCAGATTGTTGATGAAAATGATAATGCTCCAGTTTTTCTCTTTTCTCAATACTCAGGCACTCTGAGTGAGGCAGCTCCAGTCAATAGCATTGTCAGGAGCTTGGATAACACCCCACTGGTGATTCGAGCCACCGATGCTGACAGTAACCAGAATGCACTGCTCGTGTATCAGATTGTGGAGTCCACAGCCAAGAAGTTTTTCACGGTGGACTCCAATACAGGTGCAATCAGAACAATTGCAAACCTGGACCATGAGACCATTGCCCATTTCCATTTTCATGTGCATGTGAGAGACAGTGGGAGCCCCCAGCTGACTGCAGAGAGTCCTGTTGAAGTCAACATTGAGGTGACAGATGTGAATGATAACCCACCTGTTTTCACTCAGGCTGTGTTTGAGACTGTCTTACTTCTCCCTACCTATGTTGGAGTGGAGGTTCTGAAAGTTAGTGCCACAGATCCTGATTCTGAAGTGCCCCCAGAACTGACATACAGCCTAATGGAAGGCAGTTTGGATCATTTTTTAATTGACTCAAATAGTGGAGTTCTCACCATAAAAAACAACAATCTTTCCAAAGATCATTATATGCTGATAGTTAGAGTGTCAGATGGAAAGTTCTACAGCACATCCATGGTCACCATCATGGTTAAAGAAGCCATGGACAGTGGCCTCCACTTTACACAAAAGCTTTATTCCACCTCAATCTTAGAGAACAACACTAACATAACCAAAGTTGCTATTGTCAATGCAGTTGGAAACCGCCTTAATGAGCCCTTAAAATATAGCATTTTAAACCCAGGAAATAAGTTCAAGATAAAATCTACCTCAGGAGTCATTCAGACCACTGGAGTCCCCTTCGACCGTGAGGAACAAGAATTATATGAGTTGGTAGTAGAAACCAGCCGTGAGCTAGACCATCTACGTGTGGCCAGGGTGGTGGTGAGAGTTAACATTGAAGACATAAATGACAATTCTCCAGTCTTTGTGGGCCTCCCTTACTATGCTGCTGTGCAGGTTGATGCTGAGCCTGGGACTCTGATATACCAGGTGACAGCCATTGACAGAGATAAAGGTGCAAATGGAGAAGTGACCTATGTCCTTCAGGATGATTATGGCCACTTTGAAATTAACCCTCATTCAGGCAATGTTATTTTAAAAGAAGCATTCAACTCTGACTTGTCCAACATTGAGTATGAAGTCACTGTGGTAGCCCAAGATGGCGGAAAACCCTCTTTGTCCACATCTGTGGAACTTCCCATCACCATTGTCAACAAGGCCATGCCAGTGTTTGATAAGCCGTTTTATACAGCATCCATCAATGAAGACATTAGAATGGACATTCCCATTCTAAGTATCAATGCAACCAGTCCAGAAGGTCAAGGCATCATATATATTATTATTGATGGGGATCCTTTTAAACAGTTTAACATCGATTTTGATACTGGAGTCCTGAAAGTTGTTAGTCCTTTAGATTACGAAGTTACGTCTGTTTACAAGTTGACAGTAAGAGCCAGTGATGCCCTCACTGGTGCGAGGGCCGAAGTCACTGTTGACTTGCTAGTCAACGATGTAAATGACAACCCTCCTATTTTCGATCAGCCCACGTACAATACGACATTATCAGAAGCATCTCTCATTGGTACACCTGTTTTGCAAGTTGTCTCTACTGACATGGACTCAGGAAACAATAAAATGGTTCATTATCAGATTGTCCAGGATACCTACAACAGCACAGATTATTTTCACATAGACAGCTCGAGTGGCTTAATCCTGACAGCGAGGATGCTGGACCATGAGTTAGTACAACATTGCACTTTGAAAGTCAGAGCAACAGATAATGGTTTCCCGTCACTGAGCAGTGAGGTTCTGGTTCATATCCACATCTCTGACATAAATGACAACCCTCCAGTTTTTAATCAGCTCATTTATGAGTCGTATGTGAGTGAATTAGCCCCCCGGGGCCATTTTGTAACCTGTGTGCAAGCCTCAGATGCAGACAGCTCCGACTTTGACCGGTTAGAATATAGCATTTTATCTGGGAATGACCGGACAAGCTTTCTGATGGACAGTAGGAGTGGAGTCATCACCCTGTCCAACCACCGGAAGCAGAGGATGGAGCCTCTCTATAGTCTCAATGTGTCTGTGTCTGATGGGTTGTTCACCAGCACTGCACAGGTACATATCAGGGTACTCGGGGCTAACTTATACAGCCCTGCCTTTTCACAAAGCACGTATGTGGCTGAGGTGAGAGAGAACGCAGCTGCTGGGACAAAGGTAATTCACGTTCGAGCCACAGATGGGGACCCAGGGACATATGGGCAGATCAGCTATGCCATCATTAATGATTTTGCCAAGGATCGATTTCTCATAGACAGCAATGGACAAGTCATCACAACAGAACGGCTAGACCGGGAAAATCCTCTGGAAGGAGACGTTAGTATTTTCTTGAGAGCTCTCGATGGTGGAGGAAGAACAACCTTCTGCACCGTGAGGGTGATTGTTGTGGATGAAAATGACAATGCGCCCCAGTTCATGACAGTAGAATACAGAGCCAGTGTAAGGGCAGATGTGGGAAGGGGCCACTTGGTCACTCAAGTCCAAGCCATGGATCCAGATGATGGAGCAAATTCAAGGATTACTTATTCCCTCTATAGTGAGGCCTCAGTCTCAGTGGCTGACCTCCTGGAAATTGATCCCGATAATGGATGGATGGTTACGAAGGGCAATTTCAACCAGCTGAAAAACACAGTGCTGTCATTCTTTGTCAAAGCAGTCGATGGTGGCATTCCAGTAAAGCACTCCCTCATTCCTGTCTATATCCATGTCTTGCCCCCTGAAACATTTTTGCCTTCATTCGCCCAGTCTCAGTATTCCTTTACCATTGCAGAAGATGCAGCCATTGGAAGCACAGTGGACACCCTGAAGATTTTGCCCAGTCAGAATGTCCAGTTCAGCACAGTCAATGGAGAGAGGCCAGAGAATAACAAAGGGGGTGTTTTTGTCATAGAACAGGAAACAGGCACTATCAAGCTTGATAAACGCCTTGACCATGAAATTAGCCCAGCTTTCCACTTTAAAGTAGCAGCCACCATCCCCCTGGACAAGGTAGACATTGTGTTTACAGTGGATGTAGATATCAAGGTATTGGATTTGAATGACAACAAACCAGTCTTTGAAACTTCAAGCTACGAGACCATCATAATGGAAGGGATGCCTGTCGGCACCAAGCTCACACAGGTGAGAGCTATGGATATGGATTGGGGAGCCAATGGGCAGGTCACTTACTCCCTCCACTCAGAGTCCCATCCCGAAAAGGTAATGGAAGCATTCAATATTGACAGCAACACAGGCTGGATCAGTACCTTGAAGGACCTGGATCACGAGACGGACCCTGCATTCTCCTTCTCTGTGCTGGCCTCTGACCTGGGAGAGGCCTTCTCTCTTTCTTCCACGGCTCTGGTCTCTGTCAGGGTGACGGATATAAATGACAACGCACCAGTCTTCGCCCAGGAGGTTTATCGGGGAAACGTGAAGGAGAGTGACCCTCCGGGAGAGGTGGTGGCCGTGCTCAGCACCTGGGACAGAGACACCTCTGACATTAATCGCCAAGTGAGCTACCATATTACAGGTGAGTCTCAACACCCAGGTTTTACCATGTACTCTGCTTTAGAAAAGATGGGAGGTATAAGTGGGTAAGAGTACAAGTGAAGAAGGAGGACAAGGTGAGGACTCTGGGCAGAGTTAAAGATTTCTGAGTAGATTCAGTTTTTCGATTGCTGAGTGTTGTTAACTTAGCCTTAGTCTGGAGTTCATCTATTTTTCTATAGCATTACTGAGGTTGGACCCAATCTTTGTGTCACTTACCATTTCATAAAGAAGTCCAGACAAATATTTTAGTTGGATAGATGAAAATAGCAGCTCTTTCGGATGAGGAGAGATGTTTCTAAATATATATTCTTTTTTTAAATCTATCTCTTTCTAGTGCTAAGCAAGCCAGTAAGCTTTACATACAAGTTTTTCCTGATCATAAAGTACATAGGCACACACATACACAAACTGAAGTCATGGTTTGACCTTTTGTGAAGTCCTAAATTATTATTCCAAATCAAGGGGTGTTTCTTCTGACCACGCCATTTTCTTTTTGTCTGTCTAAATAATAAGTAGCAGTTCACTGGGAAAGCCAAGATAGACAAATCAGGTCACCAAGAGTGTACAAAAATGTCACCATTGCTCTGTAAGGGCAAGGATTTCATGTCAGAGTGAAAAGGGTTGTCACCGATTAGGAATAGTTTCCTGGGGCTGACAAGCATTTGACTACAAAGAGAAAAAGGTTGGTGCAGTGAGGGTAGCCTTCCTAAAAATGATTTGGGGGTTTAAGCTAATATTTTGATGCTGTGACATTCAAAGCCAGAACATAAGCAAAGTGCCAAAAGATTTTAAAGAATCCATCAATACTTCTAGTCAGGTGGCTTTTCCTTTAGAAAAACCACATTATTCAGAGTGAAAAATGAATTAATTAGAATGCCCTCAGGACATAGAGTCTGCTTAAGTATGTTAGTGGGAAAGTTAATTAATCACTGCAGAATAAGATCCACAGTAGAGCAAACGTTCAATGCCAGAGTCACCACACTTTTTCAGCATTAGCGTCCCTTTTCTTTGTGGAACTGTTGTTTTTTTTTTTTTTTAGGTGTTTTACTTATTGTAACTTTTTTTTATATTTTATGCTCTTCTGATACCTTCAGTCTTTTTTCACTAAAATGTATATTTCTGCAGTGAAAATGTGAGATGGTAATGAGGAAGGAAAGGTAAATGAAGCTATGTTTTGATTTATTTGCATTTCATTTCAGGGGCAAAAAGCTTCTAAGGCATTTCAAGGGCTATTTTTCTTTTTGGAAGAATTGTTAATTACTCGGCCTTAATTATTTTTAGATAGTTTCTAAATTCTCAGTAGATGATTTAAAGAGACCATCCCATCAACTTTACCAAAGTAATGAGTCCAGAGTAGCTTAAAGCTACTGTTATTATTAGCGGTGCCAACCACCAACTGATTTTAATTAGATTTAACTTTTGCTCTTGATGTAACACAACTTGGCCATGCTGCCTCAGACTAACAAAGGACCATTAATCACTTTATGTAACAAAAGAACGGTGTGGGCCTGCCTTCACCGAAAGCATTTAATAGAGAGGTTAAATTTGCGTGCACTGAAATAATATTCAATGAAAGCATAATTGAATCCTAGCCAGTGGTGGAGGAAAGTGATATCCCAGGGAGGACCCATAGCCTCTCTAGAGCATGGTTTCTCAGCAACACCATGATTGATAGTTCTTGGGGGTGGGGTTGTGTGCATTGTAGGATATATGGCAGCATCCCAGGCCTCTTCCCACTAGATTCTAGTAGCATGTACTACTACCATGCTCCCCTTGTGATCATCAAAACTATCTCCAGACACTGACAAATACCCCAGAGAGGGAAAAGGTACAGTCCCCAGTTGAGAGCCATGCCCAAGAGGAATGTGTAGCCTTCATTTTCCACATTGCCTGCAAAATTTGATTATGTGTATCTGATAGTCCCTCAAAGTGCTGAGGCTCTGAGACCAGCCACCTCCCCATGCCTTATAATCAAGAGTACATCCTGGCACTCAGAATCCCACTCCTTCCCTTGCAGTCTCTCATGTAGGACCATGATGCATGCTCTTGCCATTTGCTTATTTTTTTAAGATTCATTAGAAGGAGATATGGCTTCATTCTTTCAATGAAGTAGCAGTCAACATACAGTATATGCTATTTATTTGTTTGTTATGTTCAAAAATAAACTTAGGCAAAGTAAAGAGCTCATTGGACCAAATAGCAGTTCATGAACTGAGCAGCTCCAGACTACAAACGGTTTAGGGCTCCACTAAAGATGTATGAGAGAAAACTTTTATAATATTCTCATGTAAGGAAAACAAAGAAAATATTTGATTGGTTAAAGTTTAACAGTAACCTTAAAGTCCCTACATCACTGGGAATCCGGGGCCTGATGCCATGAGGAACCAGCCCTCTGTTCTTTGGGCTTCATGAAAGAATTCAATCAAGATATACAGGTGGCCCTGCGGAAATGTAAGTAGAAAGATTTACAGTTCAGGCAAGAAGATGGGCAGTACCACATGGGCAACCGTACCATGTTAGAGTCCAGGCAGCTTTTTATGCAACAAGAGTTGCTACTAGCCTTAACAGAAGGGTGGTGGCTATGGTGCTCATCAACATTTTTCTTAAAATTTCTTACTTTGGAATTTCAAAATGCTTTCCCTGTTCTTTTTAGATGATCAGTATATTTTAGGGGGAGGGCTTTTTCTTCTTCTTACAAAAGAAAAAGTTCTATTCCAAATCAGGTGTCAGCCAAGGATGGGAGGGTCTTTAAAGAATGTCCGCCTTTCTGGTATCACTGGGCCGTAGGCCGTGGCACACAGGAATGCTGCATGCCGTGTTTAGAAATAGATGGCCAGCTGGCCACATTTCCGGATGAATATGCACAATATGTTACCTTAACATGTCATTGTGCTCCATGGAGTCATTTTGAGTCTGAGAACAAATGAATGATTATAAATGTATCAGACCCTGAGGTCCTTATTTTTTCCTTTTACTGTAACTGGCTATAGAACTATTTACTGTAACTATAACCAATAATAATGATAACTATTTCGGGCCCCCTTCTCCCTTCAGACCCACCGACATCTAATTACCTCCTAACACCTACTAGAGGATCGTTTCCAGTTTCTCTTTGGTAAAGTTTTAGTTTTACCATTTACTTGAGTTGGGTTTCGGTTTTGCCCGTAGGAACTCAAGGCACGGGTACCTCCTCTGTGAAACAGCCTCCTAATTATTTTATCTGTTGTCAGCTATCCCCCTTAAAATGTGGCTTTCACCACTAGAGCAGGGATTGTGTTGGTTCCGCTCACTCTGCAGCCTTGCTGCGCAGAACAGTGACCTAGCGAAGGTGGTAAGTAACCAAATGCCGGAATCAACAATACGATGGTCCTTGAACCTGACTCCAGACTTCTCGCCAGTTGTCTTCAGCCCAGTCTTCCTCAGTGTTTGAACTAACATTATGTTTCCTTTCAGGGATCAGAAGGTCGAGGTAGCTCTCTCCCTCCTCTTCCTCCCTTATGCTAAGCTGCTTTAGTCTGCGTGTAGTTTAATGAAGCAGAAAGGTAATATGGCTGGCACCACCGCCAGTGCTTCGGCATCATAAAAAGCTGTTCCACTTCATCTCTTCTACTTTTCTTCCACCTTCTCGAGCTTCACTCTGATAAATTTGACTTAATTGCAGTGCTTATCTTTGAACTGTTCCTTAAATGACCCCTCGTTAGGGCTATTAAATACTAATGGGTCTTCCTCTGTCACGTAAACTTTCCTCCCCAAACTCCAGTCCTTATGAGAAGAGCACAGCTGTATGATAAAGCCTTCATTAAAAGATTCCTTAATAGAACCGACTGCCTTTTCTTGATTGCATAATCAACAGCTAATGAAAATTGTCTTGGTAACAAGAGCTATAGTGTATTACATTCTCTCTTGAGACTAAGTGGGAAGACAATTGTAACATCCTGAGAAGGGGATTGATTGTTCACAGTTTGAATTTGATTGTCCTTACGGGGGACTAAACAAGAGATCATCTCTAGTTTCTCTAAGTGGATTTTATTCTCCTGAAAGTTGCTGTTTTACTTTCCTCCCAGAATATAAATATCATGCTTTGTTGCAGGAGAATCAAAGGAAGTATCCATTTTTTCAGTGTCACCGTGATACACAGTTTGAGGGGCACCAGGATGAACCCACATGGGCCTCTCATGGTTGTTGACCAAGGTATCTCACCCAGCTCTTCAGAACTTCTGTTTTCCTTGCAGGAGGAAACCCCCGAGGAAGGTTTGCTCTGGGCCTGGTGCAGAGTGAGTGGAAAGTCTATGTGAAGAGACCTCTCGATAGAGAAGAACAAGACATTTACTTGCTCAATGTCACTGCCACTGATGGGCTCTTTGTCACACAGGCCACAGTGGAAGTGACGGTCAGTGACGTAAATGACAATAGCCCTGTTTGTGCTCAGGTGAGAGTGGGGATTGTAGCTCTGACTTTTATTCTGCTTCTCTAAAATCAAATTGAACTTATTTAAATTTTCTACATATGGCCAAACGAGTCTGTTCTTGTGTTTGGTTGGAGATAAGAAGGTAGAAATTAGAGTCTAAGATGAAATGTACTAAATATGAAAAGAATGTAGCTAGTAAGATCAAGTACCTAATTTTGCCCCCCGCAAAAACAAAAGAATAAGCCTTAAAATTAAGTAAGTAATTTATACAAAAAACCTTATAACTTTGATCTAAATTACTGGTATCACAAAAGACAAAGACTTGCTCTACATATGTTACCTGTATGTTTTTACACAGCTGATTAGCAGCAATACTGGTACTGAACACCCTCATGAAGTAGCCTTTTCACAGCTGCACAAAATGTGGTGACAGGTGCCAGTATTAGATTTCATTTCTTCTTTATTGAAATTAAGTGTTTTAAGTATACTTTTCTTAACATATGGACCAAGAGACAACACT
Source organism: Hystrix cristata (assembly GCA_004026905.1). Lineage (NCBI taxonomy): Eukaryota > Metazoa > Chordata > Mammalia > Rodentia > Hystricidae > Hystrix > Hystrix cristata. The sequence continues at coordinate 20,734 of PVJO010003962.1, forward strand.
GGTGTTCTGTAGCTGAGAAATAGATTTGACCACCAATGCTAATTCCACATATTAGTGGTTAGTCTTTGAAGAGCTGAAAAGATCTCAGCAGAAAATGGGCCATGGTCCATGTGTGATGTGTGTCATGGGTTCACAGGGGTCGGACGTTTGTCTGTCCTCGCCATTGTACTCATACCTCCTATAGCATTGAACACAAAGACAGTACTTGATAAATATTTTCTGAATGAATGGGCATGGGAGGAGTAGGGCAGCAGGTAAACCATATTTCATTATATAGGGTAATATATAGTCAAAGGAAAAATAACTGAAGATAAATTACACAAATGAATTTTTAGAGCAATCACGTATAATGCCCAATTATGGCATTCATCCCCCAGCTGCTGAAGATTTCCTTCATTTTGTTTACCTTTGCCTAGGTTGCATATACAGCATCATTTCCTGAAGACATTCCATCTAATAAAATCATCCTGAAGGTCAGTGCGAAGGATGCTGATATTGGATCCAGTGGAGACATCAGATACTCACTCTATGGATCTGGAAGCAGCGAATTTTTTCTAGATCCAGAAAGTGGTAAGGTGAAATTCATTTTTTAGGTATATGCCACTGTTTATTCATCCATAAAGAACGTTAAACTTTCATGTGGTTGCATGACCAACATGCCACATGAAAGACTCTAGTTTGTATACTAGAGCCTTCATATGATGCTCTGGTATCTTGGATCCTAAGAAATAATAGAAGTTCATGATGTCCAAATATGGGTGCTCTGTACCACACAAGCTTTATTTCGTTTATGAAACTTGCCCCAACTTTGTCTACATTTATCAGCTTCAAATAAGCGCCCATGTCTATTTGTTTCTCCCATCTGCAACTTAAGGCATCAGCTTATAAAGGCTATAAGTGGAGTTCCATTACAAGTGAAGGTTGCAATGTGAACTGGAAAGTCATGCATAGTAAGAAGAGTTTTATTGTTTTTTAAATCTCTTTTGGGTCCCTTCTTCATTCTTATTAAGACGGTTATCTGGCTTTTATTAAACATTCCTGCCTAGTTTCTCCAAAGCCCCGAGCCCTCAGATGTCTTGCATATTCAGGTAAAATTACAAGGTTAAAGGTTATATACACCTGAAGGCAGATACCTGCCTTGAAGGCCAGAGCTAATGAAAAAGTCATTTTTTATTGAAGCAAATTATTTCAGTGTCGCAAATTGGATAGTTCATCGAATGGCGATTTTTAAATAAACTGTAAAGATTAAACAGCTTGCATATTTCCAGTATTGTGTTGGTCATAGTGAACAGGAACTACTGAGTTTTCAAAAAGGTGGGGGCTCCTCCTAGCCCCACGCCTGTGCCCCTTATATCCTCCTCTGAAGTGCTGATGTAGGTACATGGGAGTAGTCTCCTTAGGTATCTGGGCCCCTGTTCAGTCAGTAACATTTATTGAGTAGCTAATAGACATAAAAACACTTTATGGGATTTGTGCAGTAGACACCAAGATAAACAAAACAAATCATGCCCAAGGAATATTGTAATCTGGTAGGGAAGACAGACAAGCCAGTAATAATAGTATTTATAACAATGAAAGGCAGAATAAAGAGTGCCCAGGAGAATGTCAGAGCAGTTACATCTGTGAACACAAGAAGAAGGTGTAGCTAATATTCAAATACGAGAAAGAGGAAACTGTTTTGAGGAGTGCTAGTGCTTGAACTGGGCCTGGATTCCAGAAGTTAAAGCAGGGTACTGCAGGATATAGGGACAGCATGAGCCGAGAGCATGGCACATCCCTTGAGTGTTGTGCACAAAAGCGGCAGTGTTACCAATGAGGGCCCACCTGTAGGGTTCTTTCTAGGTTCTTGGTTTCGTGAACAAAAAATTGGACAAGACACACAGAAAAGGCAGCAAAATTGTACACTTACTGAAGGTTGGAAAGAGGTACACTCTACAAGGCGAGAATAGGCCAGTGAAAAGGCTCACAGAAGCCTTGAGGATAAAGGGAAAGGGCTCTTTAGCATCCAAAATCCCTGAATTGGCTTCTCTCTCATGCAAATAAGGCATGAGGACATTTGTTCCACAAAAACTCACTTGACCTGGCACCAGATTTAAACTGCCCTATCAAAAGACCTCTTTGGCTTCCCACCAGATGAAAATGAAGGATCAGGAAGCTTATCTTTTGATTGCTCAGGCTCACATGCAAATGAAAGCTTGAAAGTAGTACTTTTCTGGCTGGTCCCAGGTACAGTGCTCAGGAGTGCCAGAATCATTCTGGGTTCTGGGTTCTGCACATATCTTCCAGGTTTTTATGATGTTTGACACATCCCACCCAGTCGGTTGTCCAGCTTGCCCCAGCCTTAATCTCATACCTCCACAGGAAAAAAAATACTTTATCTGGTATCACATAGGTCTTTTTTGATTAGGAGAGGGAAATGCTCTGACCTATGTTTGAGAATTAGCTGGCTGCAACAGGGAAACCATAGGAGGAACTGCCTTGTAAATACAGATGGCTTGATCCAAATGTCTACCACTTTTATTTGAAAATAATAGTATTTCATAAGTCATACTTTGTACCAATTACTTTGCATCTATTAGATTTGTCACTGTGTTCATTGTCATTTTCTACTGAAGCTTAAACAACAACCAAAAAAAAAAAAAATCTTTCCAGGGGCTGGCATCCAGCACCTGTAAACTTTTCCAGTGGTGAAAATATGGATGTAACAGACCTCCGTGTTGGCTGTCGAATGGCTGCTGCTCCAGAACTTTTCAAGCCCCTCTCAGGGACCAACCCCCAAACCACAGGCCCTTATACAGTCCAGGAAGTAAAAATTTAACCTCATCACAGTCTGAGTTCTTCAAGACTCTGTTCTGTTAAAACCAGTCTGCTTTAATTACCTTATTTTCCTGTGAAAGACAGTGTAAAAAGTTGAGTATCTGGAAGCAAAAATTTTGTCCTAGGTTTACGAGTTATTGACATTATTGACCATCACATGACTAGAGATATTAGTCCATTCTCTATGAATTTTCTATGAAGCTTCTCCATGAAACCAATAGAAAAACTGATTGTCAAGTTTGGCAGAAGGATTAATTCGGAGGTCATGTTGTTGTTTTATTCAGAATCCCATAATTTTTCCCTAATTCCTAAAAACATCAAATATGATCTTTTTTCAAATATTAAGTCATCTAGGCCAAATGTCCTTGGTTTTTCTTGTATTTAGAATATTTTATTTAATTGGTTCTTTCCTTTTCAAAGAAAGATAGTTTTTAAAAATCCAGACCAACCCTGCTGTCATTTCTTTTCACAGGTGAACTAAAAACTTTGGCTCTGTTGGACAGAGAGAGGGTCCCAGTGTACAACCTGATTGCTAGGGCCACTGATGGGGGCGGCAGATTTTGCCAGTCTGATATCCACCTGATCCTGGAGGATGTGAATGATAACCCCCCTGTGTTTTCTTCTGACCACTACAACGCCTGCGTCTATGAGAACACAGCCACCAAAGCTTTGATAACCAGAGTACAAGCCAGGGACCCTGATATCGGTGAGTCAGCTGCTCTGGTCAGGCTTCTCCTGGCTCGTGCACTGGAAGCATTGTCTCCAGAAGCTGTTTCCTTCAGTTTTGTGAGAGCCCCATCAGCCCCTTGGTTCCCTACCATGAGAACATGTATTTACAGCTCCTTTCTGCTCTTTATTGGTGTATTTCTTAACAATTTTGCAAGTCCCTCCTCTTCCTAGAGTTGGAGGAAGAGAGATTATGAATTCCTTTACCTTTTAAGAAAGCGTCTGGGATTGGTTTGTTTGAATTCTTTTTTTGACCTTTTGAATACAAATAACAGCTTCCTTTCTTGACTGTTCCTCCTAAACATAGTTGAAATGCTGTGTTGTGTGGCAGGGAGAATTCATTTCCATTTCTATAAAGAATTGCATCACATGCTTCGGCTGAAATATGACAATTTCGATTTATTGTAGTGCCCTGTAGTGCAAAGACCAATTACTAAATGTACGGCCCGTCCAAAGTGGATTTTTTAAACTGTCATTCTGCAGAGTATTTCTGTTACATATACACTGACATTACTGGGCAGATTAAGAATGGGGGAGAGAAGAAGGAATTAGAGCTGAAAGTTGCTAATAAAGTTTGTGTTCAAATCCACTTTATATAATGAGATGATGAGTTAGAAAAGACTGGAGTTAATTGCTAGGTAGACCTTCTGAGAATGCATAAGTTATGGAGGTGACCACATGATGGAATGTAAATACGAAAGGGCAGACAGAAGCCTCTTGGTTGTGCACTTTAAGAACTGTAAATCAGAGGACTAGAGAATGATGGGGTGTGTCTGCTATGCTAAACAGACCTTTATGTAATTCAGTGTCTTATTGCTTAATTCTGAATTGAAATAAAAATTATTGGACTAATGGAAAAGTAAATACATGATAATTAGTTGAAAACAAATGTAGTGCCCAGGGTCTCTGTGTATTTCCCCTTAGAGAAATTAGTGGTTACACTTTGAATTACTGCTCATACCACATTAGCATAATTTTTGAGGCTGAGGACCAGAGAAAGTGTGCATATTATTGTGAAAAATGGCAACTAGGAAAAGACTGTTATTGGTATATAATTATGTAATAGCTACAAATACTCTGAATAGAGGATTAGAAAACATTCTCTCGACTCTTAATGGCAGAATTTTAAGGGAGAGAGCAAAGAATTAATGGAAATAAATCTCTTAATCGTTTTAAATTTGATTTTGAGAACATATAGTTAGTCCATAGGTGAAATTTTAAAACCTTAAAGATTGGAAATTTTCCACTCCTTTCACGAAGGAATCAGGGTGCTCAAGCTGCTAGAGATAGGACACAGAAGTCTGATGAGTGCAGACAGTGCAGAGGTGGGACGGCATGCAGATGACCCACAGATATGGCATACGGAGCTGTTTCGAAAGCTGTGGTGAAGACTGTACAGTTAGCTGTGTCTACTTTCATTTGAGTCAACTGGCCAGATTGGAAGTTGGAGCAGGAGGAATGTCTTGACTTTGATCATTTAATAGGGCAGGCATGATAAATACTTTAAAGGACACAAACTGGAATGAGGGCCTTATTGTACCTTGATCTGCTCATTTGCCATCATGAGCAGAAAGCTAAGTGCAGAGCTTTAAACGAACGCAGAGAGCATGGTACTGCTGATCCCTGCATATGAAGCCTGTTCACCAGCCATCATGTCAGCCACAGGAAGAGTCCAGCATAAGATACCAGACTCTGCTTGAGTTACTTAGTTTGTGTCAATCTCATTTAGCTTTAAAAAAATAAAAACACTAAGGTGGCTGGGAAGGAACAAATGACTGATACAAGGAACACTAACTGAGCACCTACATCTCCCAGGGACCAGGGGAGGAAATTACTATGTAGGTCTAGGGTAGAGCTTGCAAGAGTTTTGAGCACAGGTGGCATTAACCCGAGCTGCCATCAAATGAATGCCTGCATTATCTAGAATCCTTGGGTGTTATTGACTGGTAGCTTATGTCATTGTCATTAGGGGGTAGAGCAGAATACTTATTCTCCAAGAATGACCACTTCTGTCTTCCCTAAAGACCAAGGACTAGTGGAAGCTGTGTTCTCAGATTACCAGGTTGTTGAGTGGGGGATCCATCTTTGGACACGCAACCTCTGTGTGTAAGCCGAGTTCATAACACAAGTGCCTGTTAGACTGAATCCAGTACTCTAGTGCCTTTAGTTGCACTTACACATCATCCAGAAGAGTTGAAATTACTATACTCATCTGCATTTATTTATTTTTTGATTGATTGATTTTTAAAAAATTTATTGGTACATGTTTCCAGTACATAATGATTACATTCATTGTGGGGAATTGGTACATGTACATAACACATCTCAATTCTTTTTTTTTATTTTTCCCTTCCCTTCTGCCCCCCTTTTTTGTTAGTATCAGATTCATGTATTTATCTTATAAATCCTTAGAAAGTTAATTATCATACATACAGATTATGTTCTTAAAAGCCAGATTTTTATTAGCAATTTAGATTTCTGGCATTTTATTAAAAAAAAAAAGCACTCGGCAGAATTTGCCATCCCAGGTGCACAGGTCCACAGTGGTGTATTAAACAGCAAACACCTCTTTATTATGGTCTACAGGTATTGCTCCCTGTTGCCAGCCACCCCACATACTTACATTATCACCAGACCTCATTTTCAGCCCTTTCTGTAGAATGACCAGGAAATTTCAGTATTTCAAAATTGTTTTATGGAGTAGGGATATATTTAGTGGTAGAGCATGTGCCCAGCATGAAAAAAGCCTGAGTTTGATCCCTAGCACTGCAAAACAAAACCCATACAGCTGTTTTGTTTTGAAATAATTACAGGTCCAATAGAAAGTTACCAAAAACATGCAGGAAATTGAGGGCCCCTTTCTTCCAACCTTTTCCCGCTATCTTGGCTAACTGTAGAACACTGTGGAATCCAAGCAATTGACATAGGGACAGTCCTCCAACGTCAGTGCACAGGCACATGTAAGTCTATATACAATTTTATCACTTCTGTAGCTTTGTGCACCTCCAACCACATATATCCACAAAGCTCCCCCACGCTTCTCCTTAACAGCCAGCCCCAGCCCCTTCCCAATCTCTAATCTACTGATGGTCACTAGTCTCCATATCTATAATATTCTCATTCCAAAAATGTTATTTCACCAAAATAATATAGTTTGTAACCTTTAGAGAGCAGCCTTTCTTTATTCAGCATAATTCTCTTGTAAGTCATCAAAGTTATCTAATTAGTTTTGGTCATAGTGAAGAATATTTGCTCCATTTGTGTAAATGACAGGGACATTTGGCTTATGAAATTTCTTTCATTGAACATATTCATTTTCCTAAAGTTATAATTATTTCAGCAGTGCTATGATCTGAATGTTCATGTCCCTCTAAGATTCATATGTTGAAATCTAACCTCCAATGTGTTGGTATTAAGCAGGTGCAGCCTTAGGGAAGCGAATAGGACATGAGAATGGAGCCCCCACGAATGGGGTGAGTGCCTTTGTGAAAGAGGCTTGAGCCTGTTTGCTCCTCCCACCATGTGAGGGCACACAGAAGGTGGCGTCTGTGAGGAATGGGCCCTCACCAGACACAAGACCTGCTGGTGCCTTGATTTTAGACTTCCCAGCCTCCAGAAGAATAAGCAATAGAGTCCTGGTGTTTATAAATTAACCAGCTTCACATATATTGTTATGGCAGCCCAAATATACTAAGACGACCAGCATATGACTACATGATCTACTAGGTCACTATTATGGCATAGAGAGGATAAAGATATATTAATCTGAAATCTGATTCTATAATTTCTTGAGTTTGAAGACCTTACTATGAGTTGCTACATCTTCATGCCCTAATTTTCTAATTTTAAAACATATTATTGCATTTAGCAAACAACTCTTTCCTATGAATCATTTATGATGAAACAACATTAATGTTAGAGTAACTGCCTAGATCAAGAATAAAATAAGAAATAGCCTGACAACTATCTAGATTTTAGCACTATGTTGTTATTTTTCCTGTAAGATTAATTGTATCCTCAATCTCATAAACTAGTGACATGACTTCATGGCCCAAAATTTATAAAAATTTAATCTTTTCAGTAAAGATGAAGAGACTTTTTGATGCATTACCTCTTTGAGGTTAACATCTTATGGTTTAGTCTACCTGTTGGAAGTAGGATTTGTTCCCAGGTTCCTGACTCTGAGAGTATTTTAACTATCTAAAGAAATATGCAGTGATAAGGATCAGAGCAAAAAATCTGTGAACATTTTTTCCAAAGTGACACAAAAATTAATGCGGATTTGTGCTGGAAGAATATGCTATAGCCCATGGTTTGTTAAGAAACCAATTTTCAGATATCTGAGATGCAAAAGAACATATTTTTCCTCTTATGGAAAAGGGATTTAAAGCAAGGAAATGTTCTAATGAGCAACTCCTTTCTGGTAAAATATTTCCTGCAAGTTTTAGAGTTTTTTCTGGGATTTCAGAGAAATGTAGACGCTCAGAACATTTATTTCCCATTCAATTTAACAAAATTTAATGAACAGCTAGGTAATAAGCACTACAGAAGGACCAGCAAGCCTCTAAAAGAGCCTCGTGTAGTGGCAGACCTCAAGCCGTATGCAGTAGTAAAGAGGAAGAATTAGGAACACACATTTCCTTAATAAAAGGTGGAGCTCAAAAATGAACAGGATTCCAACAGTGCATAGTAGAAATTCAGGAAGACATAGACTCTGAAAATAAAGTTGGGGGAATATCATGTAGTCAAGGAAGAAGGACAGATGAGACGGGAAAAGTGGACGGGGCCTGGTTGTGGTTGTTCAGGAAGGTTGTTTGGGAAGGTTCAGGATTGTGCAGTTAATTCATTTAGTGGGAAAGAAATGGACAACCAATTCTGGGCTTGGAGAATCCTAACACGATAGAACCTCTAAAATAGATTGGAATAAGGCAAACCAGGATGTGATAAAAACTTCCCAGGAAAATATTGATAAAAAGCTCCTAGGAAAATATTGGCAATGACCAAGGCCAAAATGAGAGAATTACCTTTGGGATTTAAAAGAAGGTCATATGAGAGCCAGCCTGAGGTTTTAGATGCGGAATCTGCAGATTTGGGTAAATGACTGGGCTGATGGCGAGGTAAACTGGCTACCTTGGGGTCCAGCTGAAGGTGCTACATGAGCAGAAATAGCATAGGCAGGCTACAGTAGGGCCTAGTGCCAACGGAAAGATGAAAAATTGGGAACACATTGCCAATTTAAGGATGAGCCTCAAAAGGTAGTCAGGAATGAAGAAATTTGTGAGCCAGGAGAAAATGGGGAGATCTTGCCTTCAAGGAATTCACGGTCACAGTGGGACACAGGCATGCACAAACGGATATTTTAAGAAAAATTCAAGAAGCATTGTAGTAGAATTGCAGATTTTGTAAGGAGGTGACACATGTAAAATGCTAGCACAGGTTCCTGTAGGAACACGAAAGTATAAACAATGAATTTTCACAGGGCACTTTAGGAAATGGTGTTAGCACTTACGTTGGATCTTAAGAGCTAGGCTTGAACTTGGATATATACAGAAGGGAAAATGGAGTAGTAAGAGAGAGAAAGGTGAGAATTTTATTAGTCAAAATAAATTTAGCTCGGCTGAGATAACTTTTTTAAAGTCGCAGGGCCTTTGCACACCAACGGTTCAATTCTTGCTAACGTGAAGGGACGTCCCTGGGAGTTCACTCAGTGACTTAGACATCTGTTCCCTCCGTCCTGTCAACACCACCTTCCTGACATTTGACCTCCAAGATTACTGTGAGACCAGCAGGAAGGCTTAAAGGGAGGATGCCAGCTCTTAGCCTCCTCAGTTTGGGAGAGACTCACATCACCAGAAGTAATTACTAGCCTAACTCACCTGTACAGGAAACTGGAAAACAGAGGGAAGGTCTTGGGAGATTTGGGAGCCAAACATTATCTCTGCCACAATGATGAAAGCAGGAAAGGGCAACTGGAAGGTTCCAGAGTGGTGGGAAAGGGTGACACTACTCATATAGATCGGGAGGATTAACTTTGGCAACATGGAAGGAACCTCTGCCCCAAGACGTGAAAGGAAAGAGAGAAGCAGAAAGGGAAAAATAGAAACTCAAAAGAATAAACTAAAAGGAACACGCTGAAGGAAAACCCAGTGGGAACACACATCTGTCCTCAGGCATCACCACGCAGTCAGTGCTCTACCACTTAAGGCCAGCAAGGCAGTGGCTGAGTGCCTGAGGAGCTGCAGGGAGTTTGGTTGAGGAGTGAGACAAGAGGAAGAGATGTGCCTCCCAGCAAATTCTGTTCCAGTGCCAGGTTACATGACTGTGGTGTGCCCAATTCGTAGAGTGAATTGCATTAATAGAAAATATAGAAAATTCTGTGCCTTCTAGAATGATTTCTTTTCCTTTACATTAATTGTTGGAGAACAGGCCAAAGAGCAAGAACACTTGTCTCTTGCCAGAATCCTCCCATTTTAACCTGGGTGTGTGTGTTTCCCCTGCACTTGGCATTCTAATTCTGGCTGGCCCTTGCTATAATAATGTAAGTTCTCTGTGCACATTGGAAATTCGTGAACTAAGCATTTCGTGAGGCGTATGGTGTTATAGCCCCTGTGCCATGCTCTCATAGGGCGGAAGCTAGAATGAACTTGCTTTTCCAAAGCATGGTTCCTGTCTGCACCAGGGCCTTGAAGCACCATTTGCTCTGAGACACAACTCCTTATACAGGAGGAGCAAAGCATGTACCTTAGAGAAATATGCACAAAAGTCATCGCAAGTTGTTGTTAGGAGACCTCTCTAACCAAACCATGTTAAGTGAACCTATCCAGTGGTTTTCTCACCTCCTCTGACTCATTCTGACCTTTGTGGAGGTTCAGTTTTTGAGGTCCATGAAGAGTAAAACAATAAAGGTGAGAGGCGTTCACAGGAAAGTGTTGAGAAGGAGATGCTGGGCCTCTGATGGAAAAGCACATCAAGTTCCCTGGGTTTGCGGTTTCCTGAGGCTTCATGGGACAGAGTCTGAGGAAGTACTGCTTGAACCAGTCTGTACAAATCAGAGCTGCTGACTTGCCTATATCTGGACCTCTGGACACTGCACTTCAGATTTGATAGCCAAACCAAATTTCAGCTCCCTGCATTAGTGCTTAATTTTAAATCTCCCATCATTAACCCTTCAATCTCACAAAGAAAAGCAAATATATATTTTAGTATTTACTCTGTGAAACTCCAATCAGTTGAGGATGTGGCTAAATATAGTAGCTTTGCACTGCACCTCAAAAACAAAACTAACAAAAAGTACATCCAAAAGAAAAGGTAAATTTTGAAGCATCCACTGCCTTCAGTGTCCAGATGAGAGCAAAGAGGAGGGACAGTTTGTAGAATCAGGAGGAAACCGATTCTATTTATCTATGCCATAATGGAGATATGTGAATATCTTGCCACTTCTTCCCCAGCTAAGATAGCATCTCGCCTCCTCTATGGATCAGGCCACAGGGATGTCCCCAGTCACTCCTAAAGGACATATCCTCTAGTAACCACATTGACCAAGAGGCCACATCAGAGTGGGAAAAATGCTAGATGACTGGCTTTTGACTTTGGCCAGTCATTTAGTCTTGGCCTCCCTCTGCTTCAGTTTCCTCTTCCATAATGTGAGAATGATTAATAACTTGCTTTATTGACCTCAAAGGGTTAGTATGAGATTTTCCCAAGAGTGAATTGGAAAGCTCTTTGAACTCAAAAGCTACATTTTCGCCTTCTAGAATAAGATCTCCCCACTCTAAACTCCTGCAGCATCTCATAATTATCCTGGCATGGTACTGATTGTGCAGCTCTTCCCTACTAATCTTGAACCCTCCCAAGCAAGAGTAGTGCTTAATAAAAATTTTTAATAATAATAATAATCATAAAGTCACTATTAACATCTACTTTTTTAGCTTCTATTCCATGCCAGGCATTGTGCCAAGTGGTTTAGATTCATTATTTCCACTCACATAGTAACCCTGCAAGTTAGCATATTTTTTATTCTATTTAATATAAGAATAAACTCTGAAAGGTTAAGTATCTTGCCCTGAGCTGTAAGCTAGTTAGTGGCAAGGCTGCAGACATTATAAAAAAGGCCTCAGGAGGGTTGGTGAACAGAGAGTGATACTATAGTCCAAGGCAGTGGTTGTCAAAAAATAGTCCCTGGACCAACAGTATGAGTGTCACCTGGGGACTGACTGGAGCTGGAAACTCTGACTAAGAAGCTCAGAGCTTCTCAGAATTGGTGAGCATCAGAGTCACAGGCAGGACTTGTTAAAACACGGCTTGCTGAGCCCCTCCCTGTTTCTGACTCAGCAGGTCTGGGAGCGGACCTGCCCGTGGGCATCTCACACTAATCCCCGAGTTGTGTTGACACTGCTATTCCTAGAACCACATTTTGAGAACCCCTTGCTTAGGAATTCTTAATATTTTTGTATCACAAACATCTTAACAATTGGTGACACCTACAGATCGTTCCTCAGAATAATGTTTTACAATTCATGAAACAAAATACAAAAGGTTTCAAATTAAATTTGCCCAAGTATTTCCCAAGGTCATTATATAGTAACGTGAATTTCTTCGTTAATATATTAAATAGCAAGATCTAGCACAATGGGCCAAATAACTTCCATATTTTGAAACAGTGTAAGCAGAGGTATGTGCAATAACCATACAATAAAATAAAAACTTGTATGATTTCTAGTGGTGACAGAAGCACATGTGTTGCTCATACCATCATGCTTTTTAACCTACATTGAGGATTGAGTAGGATGCCAAATTCAGTTGCAGGATAATGAAAATAAAGATGCCGATTATTGTCCCCCCTTGTGGCTGTCTGTAACATGACCCTCGGTGATCACAGGCTTCTCATACTCACACCCCTCTCCTGAGAGCGGGCTGGACTCATTTGCTTACAATGCTCGGAATATGACAAAGGTGGGTCATTAAAAGGACTGTAGCATCTTTCCTGGGCATGTTTTCTGTATTTATCTGCTTAGGCTGCTATAACGAGATATCATTGAGTAGGTGGCTTAAACAATAGAAATCAGTTTTCTCACAGTTCTGGAGCCCACAAGTCTAAATCCAGGATACAGCATCTGTTAGGTTTTAGGACGGGCCCTTTTCCTGGGTAGGAGACAACTACCGTCTTGCCATGTGCTTACGTGGTCTTTCCTAGGTGCATGTGGGTGGAGAAAGAGGGAAAAATCTCTTTCCTTCTTTTTGTAAAGCTTTCATCCTGTCACATTAGAACCCACCCTAAGGAGCTCATTTAACCTTAATTGCTTCCCAAATCTTTATTTCTAAACACAATCTCATTGAAGATTAGGACTTTAACACATAAATTTTAAGGGGACACAGTTGAATCAATAGCACTCTTTCTTACTCTCTTAGATCAGTCACCCCAGAAGAGGACCGCTGCTCTGTTGTAAGGCAGCCCTGTGAGACGCCCGTGTGGTGCAGGATAAAGTCATACCAACAAGTACACGAATGAGTGAAAGTGGAGTTCCTCCCCCTTCACCTGAGCCGTCAGATAAAACCTAGTCTGACAGCCTGCCTCCAACTTCACCTGAAACATTGACACAGAGACCACAACTAAGCCGTACCTGAGTTCTGACCTAGAGAAACCATGAAATGATAAATATGTGGTTCTTTGTGCTTCTAAATTCTAGGACAATTTGGCATAGAGCAATAGAGAACTAATACACTAATACAATTTCATGGGCATCTAGAATCTTATCTACATATCTTTAAGGATCTCCTACCACGGTCTTATCTTTCCACAGACTCTACCCTCTGAAGAATATATAATCTCGTGGATATCAGTGGCAAGCAGAGCAGGGCATACCCTCAGGGAGAAGAGCTACTTTGACATGGTAGCAGATAGGTGATGGTGTGATGGTTGTTGGCTGTGCCTTATTTCTACTCCCATGGATTCATGGGCTCTTCCCAGGCTGTGAGGCCCACTTCCTGTGAAAACTGTAGTCTTACTTGATCTTAGATTGTCATCATTCTAAAGGTTCTGAAGCAAATTCCAGTCAAAAGAGAGATTCAGTTCTGAATTCAGCCTGCCCTTGCTAATGTACCATATAGTCTAGGTTTTTCCTAATGCCTTAGAAAGGGTTATCTCTAAGCTGCATGGGTCAGCAGTTTAATGTGTTTTTTTTTTTTCTTCCCCAAAGCTCTGTTATTCTCTGAAGTGTTAAATCTCTGAAGGTGGCTGAGGGACTATTAAAATGTCAGTAAAAATTAAATAATCCTCCCTGAAGACTGAGAGACATGAGTCATTCTCTGGATGACATTGTGGTTAAAGCCCTTTGTCTGCTATAAATATCAAAAACTACAATTCTACATTTGAAGGCTTTCTCCAGAGAGCTCAAAGAACTCACACATATAAGAAAGTAAAGATCTTGGTGTTTCTGCTTTCAGATGGAGAAACTGAGGTTCAGAAAGGTTAAGTGGCTCCTCCCAAGGCATCTGTTTATTGGATAGTAGATGATGGAAAGCAAAGGGCTCTGGGGCCCTATTAACTACTCCCTGAATTCCTTACCTTCTACCAGCGTTGGAATTCCTTCTGCAGTCCATATAACCAGACCACAGGACCATGACACCCTGCCATTTCTGCCACAATGGTCTGTCACTTTAGGAAGTGATATCATACAGTGGCTTTGAGATGAGACCTGATTAAGTGTTCCATCCTTTACTAGTTATCTGAATTTAAATAAGTGCCCCAAACCCTCTGAACGTCCACTTCTACTCTAGTTATCAGCCCTGGATGGGTATCAGAATCCCTTAACAGCTTTTAGAAATATAAATAGTCTAAATAAGTAAAAAAAAAAAAAGAGAACAGGCCAGGGCTCCATTTCCAAATGATTTAGGAAATCTGAGACAGGTCTGATACCTTGCTCAACCTAGGAATCTTTGCCTTTAGCACATATAAATTACTGTTACCGTTATACTCTTAAAAATCCAGGGGTTGGGAATTTAGCTCAGTGGTAGAGTGCTTGCCTAGCAAGCGCAAGGCCCTGAGTTCAATCCCCAGCACTAAATAAATAAATAAATATCCAACTCTTACTAAATAGTTGTGGAACAGAACAGTGATTCCTTCCAGAAAGGAGTATCATAAGGAAGCACTGGCAGAGAACCCTGATTTCTAGCAGTGGGGCTTTTTCGTAAGCTCTCTCACCCACGTGCCACCTCATTTGAGGATGAGGCCACAGGTTGGAGCAGGCCTCAGAACTCCTAAATTGGGTCAGTTCTGATCCAACACAGCAATGTAGGGATTGATTTAAGAGAAGCCTAATGTAGCTGGGGGAATTTGTACCCACCCCTGAGCATTTTATGCAGATACTCCAGGGTCATGCTGAGGCTAGGCAGTGTGTTTACCAGTTTTGCCACAGGATACACACCATCACTTCATCTCTCGGGGCCTCCTTTAACAAGCACCACTATGTCTATCATCTGCTAGGGAGGTCTCTTTATAACTTCTCCCATATCACAAAATACTTCCCAACCAAACACCCTCTTCAACTAGGACCTTCCAAGCTTCTTTCTCACTTGCTAATTTACTCATTAATATATGCCTGGTTTCTAGTTTATTCTGGCTATAATTGGTTGCAATAGTTCTGTTAACTTGCAGTTGCCTTTGAAAGTGGTCAATTTTGGCTCCTCCCATTCCAAAGTTAAGACTTAGCAATATGTAATAGCTAAGTCTTGGAAACAACCCGAATGCCCACCAACTAATGAATGGCTAAAGAAGATGTGGGGGGTTTTTATACCATGGAGTACTACTCTGCCATAAAAAAGAACTTGAAACATTTATAAGTAAATGGATGCACCTTGAGAACATACTCTTAAGTGAAATAAATCAGACACACATGAGTACATATCAAGTTGCTTCTCTGATATGCGAAACCATAAGTGTAAATAAGGACAAAAAGCCATAATAGATATTGTGAAAAAGAAAGATAATATCCAAATGGGCAGAGAACTAGAGAGGGAGGACCGAGAAAGGAAGGAAGGGGAAAAGAAAGGAAAAGAAAAAGAGGGAAAAATGGGAAAATGTAAATAAAGCTATTGTAAATAAGGGGGGATGGAAGGGAAGCATGGGGGAGGGGGAGTAACCAAGATATATCATGTATAGGTACAAATGAACTACAATGAATGTGATTGATATAAATATCTGCAATGTACCAATACGTGTTCTTGGTAAATTAAAAAAAAAAAAAGACATAGCAGTACGGAACCCTTTACCCTCCTGGGGGTAGACTTTGCAGGATTCATAACTTCATGTGTGTTGCCATCAGCTGAAATGCCCTTTCTTTGTGTCACTTTTCCACTTTAGTGTTCCCAACAATATCTTTTCTTCAAAACTCATTTCAGTTGTTCTCATCTCTGGGAAACCTCTTGACCACCCCTATCCAGTAACCATGTCTGTACAGATTTTTCTCCTGAAAAATAGGACATATGTGAGGTGAAAAGAGCTAAAACACACGTCTTTGCATCCTCAAAGCCTGCCATGTATTCTTAGGTATTTAGTGAATGAATGAATAAATTGATCCTATAGTCATACTTGGTGGCCCACATAGAAAACCTTTTAAGCAGAATTGTTAGGCAGCAGCCCGGAAGTCCTCTACACTAATGAACATGCAGCTTTGAGTACCTAGTTGGTAAATTAATTTACTTACACTTAACTAGCTCAGGCCTAGCATAGTGACAAACCACAGAGAGTGGGAAGAGTTTGTAGCCACGTGAGTTATACCTTTGTAGGTGTCACAGAAGACAGACTCACCCAGCTAAAGGGCCGGCGGCCTTCTGGGCGTGCAGCCTGTGCGAAGGAACATTGCTTGGAAGGCCCATTCGTGCTTGAATGCTCTGCTTGTGGCTCTGTGTGTGTGTGTACTTTTAAAGTAGCTTTGCATTGAGCCACAATCATGTTGTCAGTCCTAGCAGGAAAGCTACTGCCAACAGAGTTGGCAATACCTCAGGAAATTTTTGATGCAGTCGTTAGGATCTCCCTGACTCTACAACTGCCTTCTGTCTTGTTCCCTTTTGTCTTGTTTTGACTTCTCAAAAGGCCAAAAAGCTGCTGACCTCAGGAGTTGGTATTCTACCTGGGGAATGTGCCAGCTTTAGTCTTCATCCAGTGAAAATCTTCTAATGGCACTTAAAGCAGAAGTAATTAGAGAGTCTATTTAAAAGTACAGTGATTACTAACTTTAAAAGTATTGCTAGTTCCATGGACCTCCTCATAGCAACTGTTTCACTTCATATCATCCAAAAGCACAATTAAAAGACAAATAAAAGAATGGTCAGTTTGAACTGTTTGACTATAATAGTATTCTGTTTGTTTTCCACAGAGGATGACAGAAGAGTTTTAGAGTATTCATTTTTTTTTGATTGCTTGATTTAAGTATAGAAATTAGCTTTAAGATGTTCCTTGAGCCAGGCATGGTGGCTCACGCCTGTAATCCTAACACTCAGGAGGCTGAAATAGGAGAATCACCATGAGTTTGAGGCCAGCCTAAACTACATAGTGAGTTCAAGGTCAGCCTAGACTACATGGGAAGACCCTGTCTCAAAAAAAATGATGTTTTTTGAAATAATTTTATAACAAGTCCTTGATGAAAGTAATTTTTAAAGCAGTGTCAGCATCTTTATAAAGAGGGACTAAATGAAGAAGGAAAATTCCCAATAAAATAACCCATACAATATGTAAGTATATTTTTCTACAATTATTTCAAATGGTGTGTTTGTTGAGAATTAAATTGGTCTGGGAAAAATAATTTGGAAATTTGACTGCTCTCCAAACTTGATATTCAAAACTACTTTCTGTGTACATGATTTTTGTAATAGTTCTTCCACTTATTATAAACACATTCTCTGTCCACTGTATGAATTCCTAGAAGGCTATGCAAAAAGGATAAACAACTTTTGACCATGGTTACCACTTTGGTTGAAGTTCCATCTATCTTTTTTCCTTTACAAAACTGGGCTCATAAACTAGATACTATTTTGTAACCTACTTTTTTTCATTAACATGCATTTTTTGTCAGTGTATATTCTTTTACATTATTTGGCATTATACATAGCATTACATATGCATATATGCACAATATGAATAGACCGATTTAATTATTCAATTGGTCCCCATTGTACAAAAATTGAGTAGTTGTCAACATTTTTTTCACAGAATCAAAGTTCTGTTTAACAATAGTTTTGAGTATATCTGCCAATGTTTTATATGCATATTTTTAATATTAAATACTCTTGATTTCTTCACATTGCACCCTTTCAAGGTCCCTTAATACATGCATTTGTAGTGGACATATGTGAATAGTATGTGCATTATTGCATCAGCATGATCTTATTCTTACTGTCTCATCTGTGTGCCAGGGTCTGTACTCAACACTGAGGCACAGAAACGCAAGGCACCATCCCTCCACTAGGCATTCATCTAGTGGGAGAGAGGACATACATACATAACTAATAGTAGTACAAAAACAGAGGTGAAAATATACTAAAGAGTACAGGGGAGGAAGTAACTGGAGAAAGGAAGAAAGCTTTTCCAGAGGAGCTCTGTAGAGAGCACATAGGATTTTGACAAGAGAAGGAAGGAAGAGAACATGCTGAATAGAACGCAGAGCACGAGTTCAGACCTGGAAAAATTAATACATGTGGTGTCTTCGAGTATAACCGGAGTAGACAGAACACAGTGGACGAGGAACAGGAGATGACTGGAAAGGCAAGTTGGGACTGTAAAGGACTAAAACATTATTCTCAAAATTTTTTGCTTCCATCCAAAAGTAAGAAGTCAGTGACTATCTTATCCTATTTTCTGTTGCTGAATACTACAGACTAAGTAATTTTCATCCAGCTCATGCTTCTGGAGACTGGGAGGTCAAGGGACTACATTCGGTGAAGGTCTTCTTGTGGGTGGGGACTCTCCAACATCACAAAGCAGGGTGGGCCATCACACGGCAAGAGGGGTACATACAAGCGGCACAGACAAACTGGCTTTCTAATAGATCTACCTTTGAGATCACCCACTAACCATTCATTCATTGGTTCCTCAATGGGGTAATCCGTTCATGAGGACAGAGTTCTCTTGACTTAATTACCTCTTTCTTAAAAGACCCACTTCTTAATATCTCACAGTAGGGATTAAATTTCAGAAGGAGTTTTTGGTGGTTATAAACAAACCATAGCAGTGACTATTTTGACTATCTGGGGAAGGCCGGGATCCAGAGTTTTAGGAAGTTTACCATAGTAAGGTTGTTTTGTTTTGTTTTGTTTTGGGTGCCAGGGATAGAACTCAGGGCCTTGTACTTGCTAGGCAAGCACTCTAACCACTGAGCTGAATCCCCAGCCCCGCCACAGTAGGATTGGAAAGGAGGAGATGCACTGTGAACTATCTAGTTTAAGTAATTCCTCGTCAAGGTACTAAGCTCTGGTGTTAGGGATAATGTTTCTGCCCTCTCTTACCCCGAAATTAGTACGAAGAGTGTTCAAACAAACAAGCAGTACTTGGTCAATCCTTATTAAATAAAAGGGTCATTGCTTGTGCCATGCGAGAAAGATAGAAATCTTCCGCTCTCAAAAGAAACAGTGCTGTCTTTTAAGGATAGGCTGTATCAAAGGACTACAGAGACATATTCAAGAAACTTTTATCATTTTTCTTTGAAGGAGAATCCTTCAGTTCAAATAAAAGTATGACTTAATCACCAATCCTGGGCCATTAAGACAGTGAAAACTAAACATTTATATGGTATTTAAAGGACTGATTAACAAAGACAGGAGAAAATGCTGGTTCAGAAAGAAGTTATTAGATGGCCTGGAGAATAGAGAGTCAGAGGAGTAACTGCAATGTGCCAGAAACGTTTTAAATGATGACTGAGATGTTCTACATCTTCATGAGTGAAGTGGTTTCATAGGGGTAAATATTTGCCAGAACTTATGATCTGGACCCTTAAAATGTGTTCATATTAGTATATGTAAGTATGACACCTCAATGAAGTTTATATAAAAATGAATAAAACTTATTGAAATTACATCCTCCCTATATAAATTCAAATCCCTTTATGACAGCTACTTCACAAGAATTTAGTACTGCCCACATTTTTTTGGTGCCACCTACCGCCTAGTTCTGCACAGGTGACAGAGGACACAGAGGTGAAAGGCTCAAGCAAGGCCCTTCAGAGAGGGAGTCAGAGCAGCTGCCAATAAAAGACATGCAAACAAGTATAATTTAGTTCTTGTTAGCAAAAGATAAAATGCTTCTTAGTACAGATCAAAATAAGCTGGATGTATTTGCTATGTTGGTGACTCTTGCCATTTGGTTTTAGGGATAATTCTAACACTTGCAACAATCTCTTATATAAAGCTAAGACCTTCTGACATTGGGGTAGATCCTTAGGTATTAACCTAGCACTGAGGATCATTTCTTACTGTAGCATAAAACTTTGTATAACTGTAAGCTATATAGTGGATCCTGAACAATTAACTGAATGGTATGAATCTGCTGTGTTAAGTCTCTTCTTACCCAGAAAATTCCAATAACTCCTCATAATCCAGTTTAATGTAGACTTTTGCTTTGTTAATTCTGGCCCACTTAGGTTCAGGTCCAACAACTTAATGAGCAGTAGGAGTGTGGGAGAGATCCACTGGAAACAGAAATGAGATAGACTATATTTGTTGAAATTGAAAATGAATAATTTGCTGGGAGATAATCTCGGATATCACTTGCCCTGGCATCTGCCATTCTAACAGTGAATATCCAGTGAAGTTAAGTGGCTTGCCCAAACACGTGGATGTAAGTTGTTCAGCTCTTGCATTCAAAGCAAGGTCACCTGCCTTTCAGGACTGGAAGACATAGCCTTCATTTTTAGGCATGTAAAACCTTGACTTTTATGTACAAATAGTTGTATATCTAAAGGCCCATTCTTCTATTTAGCCAAATTGAGAGAAACCTAGTCTCCATTTGGAAACCTAAGGAAGAAAATATAGATGCCTTTGGCCACCCACGCCAGGATTCTACAGCCTTCCCTACAAGAATTTCTATGTGCTATTTTTCTCCTCCAATCCTACTCTCAAAATGCCACTATCTATTACTTCCTTTGAGCAAATATGGATTTTAATCATTCTCTTTTTACTTGATTTTAATTCTCTGAAGATCTGCCTGCTCCATTTGGTATCTTTAATGTGCAAAAACTTCACTTGTAATGAAAGTCAAACCTCTTTTGGTAGCCCACAATTTCAGCATTTAAAAAAGTTAAGTAGCTCCATCCTCACTCATTAAATTAGACTCAAATTGGAGAAGAGAATTACATACTTAAAAAACACAGACACAGAATGATGGATTAATGTTATACCTTAATATAACACATTGTGACATGCAGTAGGAGCATTAGACCAATTAGCAAGCAAGTCTTCTGCTAGGGTTCATGCTGGATATGTAGCAAAAGGATGGCAGTTTGAAAGATGGCATTTATCAAACCTCTTTGGAGAGAAAGTTTCCACTTTAGTGACCTGACCTGCATTCATTTAACAAAAACAGCACTTTGTTGCCTGGGAAGATTCACCAGAAGTACTGCCACTAAAATTGCATTCGCATTTCTGACTCTATTTCTAAAAATTATTGAAATCATTACAATCGTGCCTAAATTGGAGTTTTAATATGTTCTAAATTTATCTTGCATTTTCTTGAGAACCAGCAAATCATAAGTGATGTCATTTAGAAGGTTTTTTGGTTCGGGTAGTCCCCCTCTCCCCAAGCCCTCTCTGCTACTCTAGTCTTGCTTTCATCTCAGTCTTCTTGGTAACAGAAAGGTAAGGGGAACAGTAAATCTTCTAGCTCCTCTTCATGTGAATGCCGAGATACTGTCAGAAGCACAATTTATGGGAAGGTGGAGGGAGTGTGGGTCAGCATCTTGGAAGGGGGATGGTTTTGTGCTGGGGTAAAGCAGAAAAGCCCCGTCACTGAGTTTAAATTCACAGAATCTGCCTGGAAGGGAGCTCCGGTCTTTGTGCGGCTGACTAATGTCAGCCTTATAAAACTCAGCGCTCCAACAACGGGGTGCCCTGCTGAGCAGGGAGCCTGGAGAACAGGACGGCTTCCTTCAGGGATCAGAGCCCTGTTGAGCGCTCCCGAATAAGGGAATAAGGCCGGAAGGGAAAGCTGCAGACCTGGGACCTGGGTGATGTTTCTAGTTAGACTTCAGCTCTCTGTCCCAATGAAGCAAACACAAGCAGCCATTAAATGCTCTTTGCTTTTAGGCCTTTTGCTGCCGAGCATGACAGGGTGCATCCAACCTCTTAGCTCTCCTCTCTCAAGTGAGTCAGAAATTACTTACCTCACTAACCGATATTTGGGCTTGACCTCCCAAGGGGACTGAACAAGGAACATAAGAAACACAACACTTTGCTTGGTGTCTGTCCCTCACGGTTGCCCTAAAAAGTGCTAATGGCACCAGGCAAGTTCCTCAACCCTTGGTTTATGCATCAGTGAAATGGGTTTTATAGTTGTCAGAACAATCAGATAAAAGGTCCTCTAGACATTATCTGCTCTCCTGCTTGTTCTTCCTATTGGCAGGAATAGTCTGTCATATGTGGGGGGTAGATTCAAATCTATAGAGAATACGTGTGATTTGAAAAACTAGATTGTGTATCAAGTCAGTCATGGCTGTATTTCCATAAATGCACCTTCATGACTTTGAGAAGTGTCCTCAGACTGCCAAATTAGTCCAGGTAGCTTGTAGGGCACGTACTCTTCTGACACCCGGGAAGGACTATTATTTTTCAAGTGCGACTCAATCACTTCTACAGCCGTCCGTGTATTCAGCTTAAGAACTTATGTCAGAGAATTTAGTCTTGCAGCCACTCCAAAAATAGACAGAAAGCATCCCTAAAACCTCGGCTCTAGGTCTGAATTCACAGGACAGCAAGAGAAAAAGAATACCCTCTTATTTTCAACCCTGGAAGGAATAAAAGCGGAAGCTGATATTTATATATCGCTGCGTGATTGTTCTGAAAGAGATATAAGAGTAAATGATGAAACTTTGGAAAAAATGGACTCCCTGGAATGGAACCAAGAACAAGATCTCCATGTCGACCTTTTGGTTAAAGCCACATAATGCAATTTATGTCATCCCCTCCAAATATATGATTTTATTGGTTTGCTGGGAATTTAGACTTAAAGGAAATTGTATATTGGGGAAGGAAAATATGTAATTTCTATTTTTGGCAAACATCTACCTTCTTGGTGAGGTGTTAGAAGAAAAACACACTTAGTCTTCAGCTTATATTCAAGGGTTCCGCTATTCACGAGAGAGATTTTCAGGTAGTTGTCATTGTTCAAGCCCTCAGACTGCTGGCTGTCTTCATTAAGAGCGCTTACAGTCAGAATGGTGCTATCACTTTTCCACCTACAAAACCATTACATTTTCCTTCCTATAAATTGTAATGACTAAAGCAAATTTAAGGTTTCTAAACAATTTTGAAGTGCCGAGATCCTCCAAGAAAAACAATCTTCAGGCGAGATGTCAATTCACTTAGTAACGTGTTGGTTGTGGATGGACATTTCCCGATTGATATGTTTTAATTTCATATTAAGATAAATAATATTTGGGTAGCTAAGTGACTTTCTTGAAATCGTAGAGCTGGAGAGCTCCTTTGGACTAAGACTGCTCTCTTTCTTGATGGCGTGCTCCAGGCTCACTGGCCCTCGGATTTCTTTGTTCCCCTTGTACTCCATTATGTTCTCATCAAGTCTTATGACTTTGGATGTTATCTGTACACTACAATTCTTAAGTTTATAGCTCCACCTTGGGCCTGTTCTCTCAACTTCAGCCTCCTCTACCTAACTCCCTGCTTGCCATCTCTGCTGTATACCAAATCCCCCTCTCATATTTGATTTGAATAGCTCTTTCATCCAAACCTAGTCGTCCTGCAGCACTCTCCAGCTCAGCTGGTGGTAACTTCCTCTTTCAAGCCGCTTGGACTCCAGCCAGAGAGTCATCCTGAAAGTGCTTCTTGCTCTAGTATCCCATATCTTGTCAGTTTCACAACCAGTAAACATTCCTTTGTCACCACTTCGAGTTTAGAATACATCCCCAGACACCCTTACTTCTCACCCACTATGAGTTCAGAGGAGATCGGGAACCTGTTCTCCACACCATCACCCTTATTCAGGCTGCTGTTTTCACATGCCCTTATTCCCACAGGATACTGACCAGTCTCTCTGGTTCCTTTCTGTCTGCCTTTCAGTCTGCCAGCAACTGGAAGCATCCCAGTAGTATCTAAGCCACATCCCAGGGCTCTCCCCTCAAAGTCCTCCATGGTTTTCATTTCAGAACCATCATCTCACTAGAATATAAAAATTTCTTCAAGAAATGTTGTGCTCTCATCCATTGCTAGAAGCTCTAGCGTTTAGAATGGTGCCTGGTAGATTCTAAATAAATATTTGTGGAAGCAATTAATTAGCTAACTAATTTCTGCTTCTCTTTCTGTGATACATTTTTACCCATGTATCTATTAGTGTCTGAGACTTTTTCTTGAAGATCTGGGGTGAGGTTATGTATTAAGAATAACCAATTAATTCTGTGTTGCCAATATTTTTCCAGTTTCATTAGCTTTAAATTTAGTTGTATGTTGTTTTGAAGAGTGAACTTTACATTTCTGTGGGACCACAGTCATTTCTGTAATGACCACTTTTCTCTGGGTGACCCTTCAAAAGTCAACCAAGTTGTAATATTGTAGTGCAGAGCCCCTGGCCATGTTCCTGCCCACTCACATTCTTGCGTTGTCTCCCACAGGCATCAACCGGAAGGTGGTGTACTCTCTGGCAGACTCGGCCAACGGCTTCTTCTCCATCGACAGCACGTCTGGCATCATCATCTTGGAGCAGCCCCTGGACCGCGAACAGCAGTCTTCCTACAACATCAGTGTGCGAGCCACCGACCAGAGTCCTGGACAATCCCTGTCGTCTACTGCCACCATCACAATCACTGTCCTAGACGTCAATGATAACCCACCTGTGTTTGAGAGGAGGGACTACCTGGTGACAGTGCCCGAGGATACCTCTCCTGGCACCCAAGTCCTAGCTGTTTATGCCACCAGCAAAGATATTGGCACAAATGCAGAGATTACATATCTCATCCGATCTGGAAATGAACAGGGAAAATTTAGGATCAATCCAAAGACAGGTGGGTAATAGCAGTCTACTCGCATTCAAGGCTCCCCTAAAACCTCCCAACACTCCTTCCACCCTGTTTGGTAGGCTCTTTTTCCTTCTCCTCCCTCCATCACAGAAGAAGCAAGTGTTCAGTCTCAGGGCCTGAATGCAGACACAGAATACAAAACAGCACACCGCTTCCTACTAAATTTCCAGCTTCCAGCTATGGGGTTACATGGCAAATACTTGACTCTCAAGTCGACTTCCAGACTTCTACACAGGAGGACTTGGGAGCATCCGTGTGCTTCCTTGATGTGGAGATAAAGTAGTATTTCTTTTCCAAGCACAAGCATTTGTTTGCATCTCTCCTTTTTTCTGTTTGTTTTTCCACCTAACTTGGACTGTGTATACCTGTGTTGGGAAACGCTCCCAAAAATGATCCTCCACTTGCCACTGTCCACACCTACACTACCACTCTCTGGTCACTGGCCTGGACAGACATGTGTTATGATCTGCATGGTGACCAGCAGGCCTTCCCAAACCAGCACCCCAAGTAGACTGTGTGGACTGATCGGAAATGGTGCTGCCTATGAACCCTGCTCACTCCTCCTGGTCACAATAACACTTTCTCACTACACTCTTTTTAAACTCTCAGGGGAATGTGTAGCATCACCTAGGGAAAAGTTACCTAGATGTCGAAAGAACAAAAAGAGAGCCATTGGCTTTCTCTTCATCAATGAGTTAATAAGTCATAGAGGTATTTTTAGTAAATGAAATCATAATTCAAGAAAGAAGTTTGGCTATCCTTTGAAGAACATACTCATTCTTTATTTTCCTACTGTTTGGATTTCTATTTAAAAGCCTTTTCATAGATATTCTCATTTGTTTACTGATTCCCGAACATACATCCCTCATCATTCAAGTAGTATATACCATTAAGCAAGCAGGTAGAGAAGACCCATTCTCGGTTGGATAGTCAGTACATACAAAGCAGCAGCTTTTATACTTACCAACATTTATCTAACATGGCCAATACGCTAGATCCCTATTAAATCTTCAGATATTCCTCACATTTTCCAAACAGGAAAGACAACTCCATAGAGGTTAATTTCCCCAGTGTCCACTGTTAGTAAATAACTTATTCTAGATTTGAACTCAGATCTTCCCGACTCTCAAATACCTGTTCTGACCTTAATATACTATAACACTACGAACTGTGGAGCTGCGAAAAATGCAGGAGAGACTGTCCTCACCCTTGAGTATAAGTAGGTAGAAATATTGATGGAGGAACTGCATTAGCAGCTTCTCCCAGCAGTACTCTCTTTATTAAGGTCATTACTTCACATTAGAATGTATGAGGGCTTCCTTCATTTAAATATGTGTTAGGCTTCGCCTGTCTAGTTATGGCCATTGTATATCAACACCATGGGGAAACGGTTAAGTACTATTTAAATTTGGCCCTGGATAACGAGACTAGGATGCAAAATAAAGCACTGGAGGGGGTAAGTGCTAAGAAAACTTAATTATGGGAAGAAAGAGGCTCTTGTTATCAGTATGATTTCTGTTTCTCACCTGAAATGGAAGAATCCAATTGGCAGTCTTAGCAGGTAGACAAGTTCTCTGTTTTGTGAATGGCTGTGACCTTCTCACCTGTCCTACTGATTGTTTCCAGTTGAGATAAAAGCGAATGCCCTTGAGAGCTGCTTTGCGTCCGTGCAATGACCAGCTACCATTGTAGAACACAGGATGGGGTCACCTCACCTGGAAGGGCTGGGACAAGAGGGACATACCACTCACACAACCCTTCCTAGAGACTGCACCCAAGTAGCTGTTTTTCCTTGATTTACTTGCCCAGTTTTAAGAATTCTGTGATATAGGATGATTATCTCTGTTCTCTAAGTGTGGACACTGAACTCAAACCTAATGTTTGGCCGCTGTGTTGTCTGCTTCCCAAGTAGTTCCTCTTGCTTTATGTCACTTATACCTTAAGCTTCCAGAGATCTTTGCCCTCTGTGCCATAGTAGTTTTAAGTAAGTGCGTTATAATTTGGCAAAGCATCTCTTTGGCTAAGTCAATTCAGCTTAAGTCTACAGGTATTTACATGCTAACAGGGAACAGGTCATACAGTCACATCCATACATCGCAACTCATTCTTAGTCTTCTTGAGTTGGGAAATCAGGAGAAACTTATCGGGCATACTTGCCCCTATCCTTCCTCCCGAGATGCAGAAGCAGAGATTTTTTTATGCTGCATGAAAGATATTCAAAAACTGTTACAGAAACTTACAAAGATTTTTATTCTTCAGTATTGTATTTGATGGATAGATGTGTTTTAACTGACAGCATTAACCAGACTTCCAGAATGCTTCCAGCAAGGCATTAAGTAAAATCCTGAATATTTAAAATTCTTGACCAAAAGCAGTATTACAAATATTATTATAGTTAATGGAACAGACGACCAATGTTTTTCCCTCATCAAGTCTCAAGTTTTCCATTTTTGTTCAAAGGGGGTATTTCTGTGTCTGAAGTCCTGGACTATGAATTATGCAAAAGATTTTACCTGGTTGTGGAAGCTAAAGATGGGGGAGCCCCAGCTCTCAGTGCCGCCGCCACTGTCAGCATCAACCTCGCGGACGTGAATGACAACCCTCCCAAGTTCAGCCAAGATGTCTACAGCGCTGTCATCAGCGAAGATGCACTGGTGGGCGACTCTGTCATTTTGGTAGGTGCCAGGGGAGTCTAGACATCTCAGGTCGGACATCCTCATTTTAGTGAGGATATTAGCAAGGTCTGTATTGGTCTTTCTTCACACTTCCCCCTCTGTGTCTCCAAGAATGCCATCAGACTGGGTCCTTCAGTGATACATTCTCTGGTTTGTATATTAGAAAGAATCTGAAAGGTGAATTTATGTCAGGGAACAAGTGACTAATAATCTTTTTTCAACCAGAAGTGTAGGCTTTTTGAGAAACCAAGACAGACTGTGACACGGAATTTTAATTATGATTTCTACTAATTTGTGAATTTGGATGTTGTTATTAGATGGATAGGAGGTCGCTATTTTCTTTTCTTTCTTTTTTTTGAGATCTATACAGTGTGGTGAATAGTGTATTGTATATTTCAAAATTATCACAAAAGTGATGAGCATTTCAGGTGACAGATATGTTAACTCACTTCATTTAATTTTCCCCTATGGTTTTCATAAATCTTGGCATCACTTTGTTCTTCATAAATATATCAACTTTAATTTGTCATTTTATAATAAAAAATTATTAGGTGATTAAAGATAGAATAAAATTCTCCCCATCCCCTCCCCCTGCACAAATACAGAGTAGGGCAGCTTTAAATGGGAGTAAGTTTAGATTGATTGCCCAGTCTTAGAGGAGCCATTTGGAGGAGGAGTTTTCTGAAATAACACTTAGAAGAATAAGCCATGTATTCTGAGAACTCAGGTTCTCTTAGGCCACAAATTACATTTTGGAAACAATGAGTACCTTTCCTACCATCCTTACAGAAACTTAAATTAGGCAAGTCTCTTCTTTCCATCCATTCATCCATCCATCCATCTCTTCTCTAGTTCCTGCAGTGTCTGGTTATAGGTGACTGCAGCCCTCCTTGGATGACAGTGCATTCTTTGTACATCAGAAGTAGATTTCCCCAGCCCTTTTACCCTCCTGAGTAGTACAAAACTCTGTCTGTGCATGTAAATCCCAACATTACCAATGTGGATTAGCGGTCAGTGGATAGCATGTTTGCTGTATGATAAAGGAGAGCTTTCTTGCTATCCCTAATGTGGAGATGCATGAATTTGGAGAATGCTCAACTCAGTAACAGAGACCACTGTTTGGAAAATTGAGAAGGAATCATGGAAACATGCCCATCAGTTGGCTTTGGACAAGCATCAGCCTGCAGGCAGGTGGAAATTATCAAAAAGTAAAACGGGGCTCCAGCCTGTACTGCCCTACTTCAGTCAATCCAGCGTCTCTTACACTCAAGACCGATCGCTGGCATTGGTGAGCAGAGCCCCTCAGGCTGTCAGACATAGGATCCTAAGAATAAACTTCTTCTCTCAGAGTCAAATCTTTTCTTTGTTTTACTGGTTTGCCATAAAGCTAATCGCAGAAGACGTGGACAGCCAGCCTAATGGACAGATCCATTTTTCCATCGTGAGTGGAGATCGAGACAATGAATTTTCTGTGGACCCTGTTTTGGGACTTGTGAAGGTTAAGAAGAAATTGGACCGGGAACGGGTAAGCTAGTTTAGGTCAGCTCCCTTCCCGTCCAACACCTGCCCCTTCAGTGGAATCATTGGCACAAGTTCCAGGAGCATGAAGAGCAAGGTTCTCCATTCTAAGTAAGAAGAGTAAATAGGGATGGGCTAAAATACAGCATAAAGTAGTATTTGGGTCACACTTTTAAAAAGATTTTCTGCCAATAGTAGCTACTGGCAATTTCTTATTGATGAAGGTTTTATAGGAAAGGTAAGCAGGTGTCTTCTGGATAATTTGAAGGTCAGTCCCTCCTTCAGCAAGGGACAGGAAAATATGTAGAGTACTGGTTTCATGCTCAACTTTAGCCCTAGGCAAGCAGGTACAAAAAGGTCACTAAGGGCATACAGGCCAGAAAGAATAATCCAGAAAATTGCTGTAAGGTTAAACTAAGTTTCTGAACATTATCTTTCTCAACAAAACATATATCTTCAGAGAAATTAAATATCAAAATCAGTGTTACAATAATGATACTTAAAAAAAGAATCCACTGAGCGAATCCCATAATGCCAGAAATATCAAAAGCTATAAGACAGTTCAGTGGTGACAACTATTGTGTTGAACAAAGGCCCCAAGCCATTGTTCTAATAGGGAATGTTTGGAGACATTTTTTGGTTGTCAAAACTGAACGGAAGGTGATAGTGCCTCCTCACAAGTAGAAGCAAAGGACGCTGCTAAACATCCTACAACACGTCAGTCAGTCCCAACACAGAGAATTGTCCAGCCCCAAATGCCAGTAGTGCAGAGTTGAAAACCCTGATCCAGAGAATCCAAGTGAAGGTGGTTGATCTTTAACAGAGCACAGCCAGAATCCACATTTTCTCTAAGTGTGTACAGAAAGAAGGGAGCACCACCCTTATTATGATCACCTCTTTGTACCTTAATAGGTGTCTGGATACTCCCTGCTCGTCCAAGCAGTAGACAGTGGAATACCTGCAATGTCATCCACTGCAACTGTCAACATTGATATTTCGGATGTGAATGACAACAGCCCAGTGTTTACACCCGCCAACTATACTGCAGTGATTCAGGTAAGCAAATCTCGCCCAACAGGCACTTGTCTATATGAATTGAGCCTCTGTCCTCTGCTGTGGTTTACTTGTTGTCTTAGCGAGTTAGGGCTGCTATAATGAAATCACTTAAACTGGGTGATTTATAAACAACAGAAGCTCATTGCTGACAGTTTTGGAGGCTGGGAAGTCTAATACCAAACAGCATCAGATTCTATTTCCAATAAGGACTTGGTCTCTGCTAGGTGCTGACATCTAGCTGTGTCCTCAAATGGTGGAAAGTGCTGACAAGTTCTCTTGGGCCTCTCTTATAAGAACACTAATCCCTCCCAAGGGCTCTGCCATTTAGTGCTATTTCACTGAGAATCTTTATCAACATATGAAGTTGAGGAGGACACAGATATTCAGACCATAGCACTCATTAGGGCTACTGTTATCTTAATATCTACTTGTCCATTCATACAGCAGCTATGAAAAGAGCCTAGTGCTTCTGTCATAACTAATGAGTAAATATTTGCAAGCAGTTTCAAGGCCCAGGTTCTTTCTGTTAGATGGTTTATGTACACAGTCTATCCCTACAGCAACCTGTGAAGTGTCATTGTGGATTGACCCCCTACTTTATTGTCGAAGGTTAAGTCATTCATCCAAGACCATGCACCTGATGAGCAGCAGAGTCAGAATTTGAACGTGGGTCTGTTTCCTGAAAAACAAAACAAAACAAAACAAAACAAAACAAAAAAAACTCTGTTTCCATAATGCCAGACAATCTTTAAACAATTTTGTGCTGTTCTGACAGGGCAGGGTGATTGACATGCACCATCTCATCAGTCAAGGGGACGTTAGTCATCAGGACAGAGCTGCTACTCGTTAAAATTAATCTTCCATAAGCAATCTGTATGGCACTTTAAATACATCTGCTCTTTAGAATTACACTTCAAGATAAAGTAACTTACTGCTCGCATTCTGCTCTCTGAGAGAATGAATCTCCCATTTATTTTTTATCCACAAGATATTTCATGAGCACAGTACCAGAAGCTGAGCTTCCTCTATCTACTTTCCAATATTTCTAGAAGCTGAAAGCTCAACTTTAGAAAGATCAAGAAATCCATCTTAGGAGTATTGTGGAGGACTTGGAGTAGACAGAAATTGATGTGCATGTCCTGACACAGATACTCTGATTCCAGTTTGGTCTCAGAATCACCCAGGGCTTTGTGGGTAGAAGATGACAGTGGACCAAGTTTTGAGTCCCTTTTGGGATAACCTTGAAGACTTTGAGTCTGGCCATTTACAGCTGGCCTCTCCTGCTCGCAGTCTTTTGAACTGTCCAGGGATCAGACCTGGGAGCAGCCGTAAAGCAAGCATCCATCCGCTTTTCCCCAGCCCTTTGTCAGCACAATGCTTTCCTTCCTGGGAGAATTTTGGCTCTCCTCTCCTCTGATGCTTCTTCCAGCAGCTGTGTACTTGATCGTCCTGCTGCTTCCACCAAGCTTCAGCCAGGGCCTAATTGTCCTCCATTTCTTCCTCTCAGATTGCTGTGTCCATAACTGAGGTCTACCAGGAAGCTCCCTCTCTGCCTCTCACCACCACTGTATAGTTTGCCCAAAGCAAAATGGGCTTTGCCTACTCGACATTCAATTTTATAGCATGCATCTATTAGCCTGACAGACTATTTTCAAATGCACAACAGGAAGTCAGCAGTGAAAGAATGAGAGTCTATGAGTGTGGCTGGGTCCCCTCTCCACAGGGCTGGGTCCGCCTGTGTTATTTCACACCCTGCTTTCTAGATGGTGACCCCAAGGGCACACATTCTCATCCTCTCCCTCTCCCTGTGGAGGAAACAGCCTTTATAGAGTAAGCAAACAAATCAATAAATGTTCTGTTTTGTGCAGCACTGAGTATTCTGTCAGTGTGAAATAGTAAATCCTCTCAGAGCCAACACAGTCCTTGGAGGGCTCCAGGTCGTGTCTAGTTCTTAATGACCAATGGGTACTGAAGACAAGGAGCCAGTAAGAGGTCTTGGAGATCCTCTTTTCTTTCTCCTTCAAAATAGGTGCCTACCTTCCCAAGCCCAGAACGACTCTCTCATTCCAACACATAGTTTTCATTAAGACTAATTCAGCCCATAAAACTTGAGTGGGCCTGCCCTGCATACTGCAGCAGATCACTGTCTCTCTTTTTGTAACCAAACCCACTTAAGTCAATGTTGTGAGGAGCCCAAATTAATACAGCTGACTGCAGACTAGTGTAGGCTGGATAATGCTGAAGTCTAAACAATAGGGCAAGGAAATCTGTGCGTGAGCTACAGAGAATTTGATTCAGCACTTTGAAAATTATGATAAACTTTGACCCAAGAAGGAGCCAGAGTGAGTCTTTGTTTTCCCATTTGGGGGGAAAGACAGAGAAATTTGCAAAATAATGATTAAGTAATAGCATCTGGGCTTCCAATAACTTTGACAAAGTTAATTAAAGATTCTTTTTCTCTTTACTCTGAAGTTGAGAAATATTCTACCTGCTTTCTCTCACATGGCAAAACTGTGTGGTGTGATGTACAACTCCCGTGTTCCACCTGGCATATGCCTTTGTATATTGACTGGGAAGTTGGGAGCACGTCCCCCAAAATGTCTGATGTCTTGACATCAGACAGGGTTGCTTGGGCCTCAGCATGGGTTGTGAGAAATGTGACGAAATGTCTTCCTATCCCAAAAGGGTGATGTTTTCTTGGCCTGAAAGAATTTCCAACATAGTCATAAAGGCTGGAAGGAGCTCGTCAGGGGCCCTGGAAGCCAATGGGGGACAAGGTGCACTCCACGCCATCTATGGAACCTATAACCAGTTCAAACAAGGGCCTGTGTTCTCACTCATCTGTGGAGTGCTGTCCTGCCGGGGTAGGGAGGCATCCACAGATGGGAAATATGATACTTGCAGAGGCCAGTCTATTTTCAAAGACAAGATAATATCACAGAGAATCCCTTCTGCTGAAAGCCTGGTTTTCCAGAGCAGCACTCGCAGTCAGCAATGATGGAGAGGTGTGATTTCATCTTCCTTTTTACTATACTCTTTTATGCAGGAAAATAAGCCAGTGGGCACCAGCATCTTGCAGCTGGTGGTGACAGACAGAGACTCCTTTCACAATGGGCCTCCCTTCTCATTCTCCATTTTGTCGGGAAATGAAGAGGAGGAGTTTGTGTTGGATCCCCATGGGATCCTTCGGTCAGCAGTGGTTTTCCGGCATATGGACTCTCCAGAATATGTGCTATGTGTCCAGGTATGGCCTTGTTCTCTGTCTACTTCAGACTGCCTTTTTCTCTAGTGCTTGTGTCTCTCTTGTGGTTGGTTTTTCTTCGTTGAACAAGTCAACATAATTCATTACTGTTAAGGGATGTTCTCCTTTTAATCTCAGATTCAGTTTCATATCAGTGAAAGTGGCCTCTGTGTGTGAAATTGAACAGGAAGGAAGGGGAAGCATTATTGTTCAGATAGGACTTTCCTATAGCTTGTGTCTGGTAGACAGTCACTGGGCCTAAATCTGCATTCTGAAGATTCCCAGGGCCCAAATACAATTATTTGGTCAATTCTTGTTGCTCTGTACCAAGTATTATTCATTGTATTACTTTACTTTGGGAAGCTACCAATCATTGTCTTAGTGGAATTTAGCCTTGCCATGGCCTCTGCTTGGATGCCTTCCCTGTGAGACAGGAGGAAACCATGGACTCAGCTGGCACTAGCTTCCCAACATTTAAGTGCCTCAAGGTGTCACTGGCCTGTGTGACATGAAATGAGACAGAGAGGCAAGAGTAACAGGTATGCAAAGCCTATAACAAAATGAGAAAGCACACAAAACTCCCAGCATAGGAACTTTGCTAACACCAAATTTGGATCCCATCAGTAAAACAGAGTAACTTTTTAAACCCACGGTTAATCATAGAGGGCAACCTAGACCCATTACGAATGGTGGTAATGATAACAATAGTAATTTTTTATATTTGTATAGTATTGAATTGTCTTTGATATTTCTCTGGATAAGTTACAGCTTATTCTACTCCATAAAACCATCCAAATTAGTAATGCTGGCTCCAACCATGCCAGTGAACTCTTCAATTGTCCCATCACTCCTTCAACAATAGGATGTAAGTAATTTTCTATCATAGTACAGGAACTTGAAGGTCACCAGATATTTTCAGCGTCAGATAAGGAGTGAGCAACAGAGCTAAGATTCAAAATTCAGTCTGTATGCCATCTTGGCGCTTGCCTTTACATTACCTTCCACGTACAAAGACGCATTTCCCCAGACCCCAGGCCTACAAGATCACTGTGGCCATACATCCTCAGATCCCTGCCTGGAGAACCAGGCCGTGGGAGTATGCGCCTCTTCTGAAGTCTTACACCACTATCTCCACCTTGCACGTGGCAGGTACTCAGTAAAGATCTGTTGTCAGAGTGGTTTGTTCCATTGATTCTTATATAAAGCAGCAAGAGAAAAGGTGTTTTTTTTTCCCAGCTACTTATTTTTTTTGCTTTGGTGTGCCAGTTTTTATTCTAAACCTCACTTTGATGTGATTCCCACTTAAATAATGTTGTTTTTTAAATATGTGGAAAGGTGCCATCTAGTCCATTCGAAATAAAAGAATCCAACAGAAAACAAAGATTCCTCCTATAAGTGGAAATGCCATTTTATGAGGTTTTTCCCTGTGGTTTCTATCCAAAATGAAAACAAGGCCAGGCTGTTGTAGGCATGTTGGGTCTCGTAGCACCCCCACCCTCCTTCCCATTCCCCCACTGGTTTTATTGTGTTGACACATTTTATTGTCCATAACAAAGTGTACATATGGGAACTGAAGGTGATAAATCATTCCTCTTACTTAAATGCACATCCTCAGCATTTTTCAGAATAAAGACAGGGGATGGAGGAAGAAACAAATCTGATTAAAACTATAGATATCTTCTATTTGAAAGGTTTTTAAAAATTATTATTATTATTTTTTCTCTATTCTCTACTTCTTCCTTTCTTGGTTGCCCTAGGCAAAGGATTCGGGAAAACCACAGCAAGTTTCTCATTCCTATATCCGTGTGAGGGTCATTGAGGAAAGTATCCACAAACCCACGGCCATCCCCCTGGAAGTTTTTATTGTCACTATGGAAGATGACTTTCCTGGTGGGGTCATTGGAAAAATCCACGCCACGGATCAAGATATGTATGATGTGCTCACATTTTCCCTGAAATCAGAGCAGAAAAGCTTGTTCAAAGTGAACAGTCATGATGGGAAAATCATCGCCCTGGGAGGCCTGGATAGTGGCAAATATGTCCTGAATGTGTCTGTGAGTGACGGCCGCTTCCAGGTCCCCATCGATGTGGTTGTGCATGTGGAGCAGCTGGTGCACGAGATGCTGCAGAACACTGTCACCATCCGCTTTGAGCATGTGTCCCCCGAGGATTTTGTGGGTCTGCACATGCACGGGTTCCGGCGCACCTTGCGGAATGCAGTCCTCACCCAGAAGCAGGACAGCTTGCACATCATCAGCATCCAACCCGTGGCGGGCACCAACCAGCTGGACATGTTGTTTGCCGTGGAAATGCACAGCGGTGAGTTCTACAAGCCAGCCTACTTGATCCAGAAATTATCCAGCGCCAGGCGGCACCTGGAGAACGTCATGCGCATCTCAGCCATCCTGGAGAAGAACTGCTCTGGGCTGGACTGTCAGGAGCAACACTGTGAGCAAGCCTTGTCATTGGATTCCCATGCACTCATGACCTACAGCACGGCTCGCATCAGCTTTGTGTGTCCACGTTTTTACAGGAATGTGCGTTGTACCTGTAATGGTGAGTGTGGTTTAGAGAGTTCTTTCCTGTCTCCTAAGACTTCAGGAGTAGACTGTGCCTGGCATGCAAGCATTCACTTACCCATTCAACTAAATATTAACTGATCCCCTACTATGTGCCCAATAACTATGATAGATGCTGAAGCTGCAAGAAAAACAAGGCAAGGCAGTCCTCACTCCTGTAGAGCTTTAGCTTAGCAAGCAGCACAGACAGACGTAAGAAGTATGAACTCCTATGGGAAGGCCCAGTGAGAGGGAAGGATTCCTAAGGGGAGTATTCTAGGTTGAGATAAAGGTCAAGTAGGAATCAGGGGAGTGGAGGGAGAGTGTTCCAGGCAAGAAGCAGCTTGTAGGAGGAAAGTTTAAGTGTGAGAGCAGAACCTACATGAGGAGAATGAAAGCTTTTTCCCACTGGAAGGAAATGGCAGTGATGACAAATGAGACTGGAGAGCAGGCCCAGTGATCATACAAGGGCCGTTAGCCAAGATGAAGAATTTGGAAATGATCCCCAGGCAGTGGGAACCCTGGCTGATTAGAAGTGAAGAAGTGACAGGATCAGCTCTGTCTTTCACAAAGGACTGCAGAGGGGAATGGATGAGAGGGGGTCAGGCCAGAGACAGGGAAACAAGTAAGGGCAGTTCCATTTGCTTCAGTAAAAGACAGGGGCCAGATGTTCAAGAGTACAGTCAAGGAATGAATTCAGCCCTCTGAGCCACAGCGACAGAATGGCTCATGCTTGTTGATGTAACTGTCGTCATCAAACCTTGGCCTCTACTGGTGAGGGGTCGGAACTGTGTAGAGTCATATGCCTGTTGTGGTCAGTAAGAACAATTTTTCTCTCTCCTTCTCCTGCCTCAGATGTGTAGAGCCGTAAAGTCACAGCCTTCTCAGAAAATTACACAGAGTTTTTTTTTTTTTGTTTTTTTGTTTTTTTTTTTTTTATCCAGTGTGAACTTGGTCCACAGGGACTATAGCCAGAAGAGCGGCCACTTGTAAACATCCTTGTAAGGTAACCAGGAATGGACAGACAGCATCCCTGGCCTTTTCTCTTGTGGAAAGTTCTTAGTGGTAGTTATTAGAAGGGGAACCTAGGGCTCATGGCTCCCTCCAAGAAATACTTTTTCCAGCTTCCAAGCTGCATAGAAGTGCCAGACACTCACTCAGCGGTACCCAGTGAACTCTGTTTGCTCTTCCATCAGGTAGATGCAGTGCTGACCTGACCTGTGGAATATGTAAATTCACTGCAAAGTAACTTACACCCTGCACATTAGGTGAAATGCATTTCTGGCAGATGTCATCAGCATGCAGAATTTATGAATGCCAGCTATCTGGACCTTACCTTCATTTCCTTTTCAGGGAAACTGATTTATGCATCAAAGCTCTCCTGAGCCTTCCATGCAGATTCACAGCAGGCTTCAAAAGTGTTCAGGACAGAGCAGGGCAGACTCTTCAGGAGAAACTATACTGTGTAATTAATCTTCATACTCTGAAAGTTCAGAGCAAAAGTCTGTGGAGGCAGCAATGTCCTAGGCACTGAAGATTCAAACTGGAAAAGATTTAGTCTCTTCCCTTGAGAGTTGGCTATGGTGCCACCAGCTTACAAGCACCTACTCGCTGAAGTACTGCCAAAATAAGTGCTGGAGAATAGAAAGCACAGAGTCCTTCCTGTGGCCTTCTGTGATATTCATACACAGGGACCGTATGTGTGCTGAGTCTTTGGGGATGCGTATGCATACAAGTTCATTTAAAAGAGACAGGTGGTGAGCAGGCTTTGTAGAATCTCTTTTTTGGGGGGTGGGGAGTGCTGGGGATCAAACTCAGGGCCTTGTGCTTGCTAGGCAAGTGCCGTACCACTGAGCTAAGTCCCTAACCCCTGTAGAATCGCTTTAAATAACGTACTGAGAGGGATAATTGTTGTTGGGGATGGAAGGGATTTATCTTTATTTTGTATGAGATTAATATTTTAGATGCAAAAAGTTTCAAGCTGATGTCCTTGCCCACTCCTTCTGTTGCCTCTTACCTCTTCTCCCAGTAGACCACAAATGCCAGAAGTTTTTGTCATTGAGCCCCCAGGTAGCCCAAGCAGAGGCCTTCTGAGTTGAAAAGAGCATTTCTTCAATGAGACCTCTGTGTGTAGTCAGGCCAAGTGCTCAGCCTCTTCTCATTGTTATGTCATTCTTATAATTAAATTGTAAAATAAAATTCTAGAGTTCAGTGGTAAAAAGAACTCAAAAGGCCCTCTGGTCCATCCTCATTTGTAGCAGCTGAGGTATGATCATCTCAACTTTAATAAATGTGGTACTATGCTCCTTGCTCAGAGCTGTACTTCCTGTGAGGGTGGCATGCTGATTGAGTAAAGGGTCTCTATAGCCCCCTATTTTATTCTCTGCATCTTAATAATGGACTCTTCTATTCTTCATTAGAGTCATAACCTCAGTGCTATGTACTCTATGAGAATATTCCACCCCACCTTCCTAGCAGACTGATCACCAGTCTCACAATACCATTCCAAGAAGGCAGAGTTCTCTCAGCCTCCACTATGCAGAGGGCTTACTACAAGTGCTGAGCCCATACTCAGCATGGGTAGCAGGTTTATGGGTAGCAGCCTGGCTGCTCATGCAGGCTAGTGGTCAGGAAACCAAACTTGGACAAATTCTACATCAAGCTAAAGAGGAAAAACCTTCCCCCAAGTTCAAGGAGGGGGCTGTTCATTTTAATAGTAATAGCTTTCTCAATTCTTCTAAAGCTTCCTTTTAAATAAAAACACAGTGAAGAATTATTAAGGTAAGCAGTAGGCATTTTTAGGCCTCATTTATTAGAAAAGAGAGGCATTGAATTCAGCAAATACTCCCTACAAATACACACACATGCCCACACACATACATACATACATACACACAGGCCCATGTGCACACACATACATTAACATGCACATAACTAGCACTGGCTGCTCATATGTTTACTCTGGGACCCCAACAAATTCATTAAATGGACTTTCCCAGTACTTGATGGAACAATTAACATGGTAAATAGAGGTGACTATCCACTCTGGACTGTATAGTAATGTTTATACAGATTTGGCCTCACTGTTCTGTCCTCTTCCCAATTTGCAGCTTGTCTTTTTCTCATGCAGATTTTTTGGATCCAATTATCGTCATTAGCATCTTGAACCAAAATGCTGAGTTGTGTTAACAAAATGAAAGCAGACTTAGATTGTAAAGCCAAATAAGCAATTAAATTCCAGCTACCATCTAGCATCATGTTTGAACGGAATTTCAAGATACACAAAGTTCTGGTGTCAAAGATGAACATCAGATGTAAAATGAACATTATCACTTCAGTAAGAAGTCTGACACCAACTTAACCAAACAAGGAGTGATATAGCCTATGGAGCTCTCAAAAGGGAAGTAAGAGGAAAGGGTGCCAGAACAACCTATAAAACTGTGCTGATTTCCATGTTTTAAAATTCCACTGACTTTTTTAAAATCTGATACAAAAATATTTCAAAAATGACACACTTGTCTAGCAGGATGGACTCCCAATGAAACCACCTGAGTTGAAAGCTAATGTGTTTATGAGGGTGATGGCAGAAGTGGTTGCCTGATTTATCACCTTTATTCAGGTGTGTAACACAGAATAGAATCTAGAGTTCCTGGTGAAATAAATGGAGCATTACCATGGATGACGTTGAGTGAGACAGCGGCTGTGATCTCAGCTAGTGGGGGAGGGCACTGTCATAGGGATGTCCTAGGTATTGAGAGAAGCACTGGACGTAGCACTACCTGAGTGAGGGCTGGAAGGATGCCTACAATTGGACAGGTGGTCAGGATAGAGAGCTCCTGCCCAAGGAGCATGAGGCACAAGGAAGTGAAAAACAGTGTGCAATTTAACGCACAGGTTAATACAGGGACAGATGTGACAACTAATACATGTTGAGCTATAGTCAGTTTCCATGCTACTTTTCAGATATGCATACTTGCTTGAACCCTCACTATGATCTTATGCAGTAGGTATCATTAATTTTCTTCAAACTTAATGAAACTAAGACCTGACAATTTCAGTCGATTTACTCAAGGTAACAGCTA
Source organism: Hystrix cristata (assembly GCA_004026905.1). Lineage (NCBI taxonomy): Eukaryota > Metazoa > Chordata > Mammalia > Rodentia > Hystricidae > Hystrix > Hystrix cristata. Next base: position 60,637 of record PVJO010003962.1, read on the forward strand.
GTAAATGATTGAGCTAGGATTCATACCTGACCATCTTACTCAAAAGCATTTCCCAGTAACCGAACCTTACCACTTCTGTACAGATTTGGAAAGAACTTGGAAGTTTCCCAGTCTCTGACACATGCAGACACATCTTGTTTACTATATTCCTGGCATGTGAATTCAGTTCGTTTTTGAGCACCGGTGCCAGGGGCCCACAGAGAGGCTTGAGATGATCCTCTGCCTTACACAGTAGTGCACACATGCCCATTTCCTTGTAACACCACACAATTCCATCCTTGATGGTGAACTTTTCAGAACTTCAGTGATACAGACAGCCCACTGTGGTGCATGTGCCATAGGTTCGCCACCACTGCTTCAGACTCACTCAGAATCTAATCTGTCTAAACCACTTCCCAGCCGAGCTATCCAGATAGCTCAGGATAGTCTTTATGACCCTTTGAATCCTCATCTCCCAGCCAAACAAGAGAAGTCCCTTTGCTCATTGACTGTAAACAAATACATGCCATAAAGACTTACAGGTGGTATAATTGAGGCACAGTGGAGGCATAAAGGAGGGAGTCATCAGTTCTACTTTAAGGAGTCTACAAAGGCATTGGGAGCAATGCAGCTTGTCAGATGGGTTTTTGTCCAGTAGGGAACGCATTCTAAGCAGCAAAAGCTGTGAAGAGAAAGACTTTGAGATTTCAGGTACCATTTGGTTTGTTCATTCACTCAGCAGTTAACTGTATACTATTTTCCACTGGGCTCTGGATGGGGTGCTGTAGATACATGGTGAAAAAGGCTCTTGTGGTCCTCATCCTCATGCAACATGGAACAGCATCGAGGCATTAGGCAGATTTGGGCTGGGAGGGATGGAGAAGGACAGTCCTTTGGGAAGAATATGGTAGGACAGGTAAATGGACCCTGCTGGTAGGTGGCCATAGTGAAGCACTTCTAATCAGCACAAGAAAATAAAAAGCAGTATAATACTTAATACTTGGCCTTATGAGTTTTTTGAAAATAAATAAAAATCTGAAACTGAGTTTGTTTTGGAGGTAGGCTTTGTTAATACTAATTGAGGAGGGAACCAGTAGTCCCAGTCCTGGTATTGTAAATAACCCCAGTGCCATACCTAAATGTTAAAAAAGAAAGGTCCCCCCTACAAATGGGGAAGGTTCTGTTTTCTGTTCATAGGAGATATGTCACTGCAGATCTCTCTTCTTTAGTGCACGAGTCCCAAGTGTCACAAGAGGTTTGACACTGCTTCCTAGATGAATATTTCCTTATATATGCTATCCATGCACAGTGATCCCCAGGGAGAATGAAACTACACTCAGCCTTTAGTGAAATCATGTAAAAAAGATGGCCGAACTGAGCAAACAACATTCTGGGAGAGTCTCTGCCTTTGGGCATGTACAAAAGACTACTTCAAAGCAGAAACCTCAGGAAAATGTACTGTATTACAGCATTTCTTACAGGCCATGAATTAAGAAGGCAGCTCATTGACTTATGTAGCACTGGCCAGGACACGGCATCTTGGCGAGCGCATGAGTTCTGGGTGTGGGATGTTTACTGTTAGTTACTGGATTCTTTGGTGTAATAAGGCAGTGGCATAAATCAAGAGGTTGAGTCAGCTTGAAGTGGCAGCATAATAATCACAGCTAGATACTGATGTATGGGCTAATGGTGTAGACTTAATCCAGGGGGCCGTGGGGATGCTGTGAAGAAGAGCAGAGGAGAGTCATAAATATGGTAGTGAGATGCTTCTAAAACCTCAAGAAGCCACCCTTCTCCCTGCACATTCCAAAGCACTGAAGTTTCTGTTCAAGTGAATTGTCCGTTGTCGGCGCTGTAGGAAGTGACCAAAAATTCCACCTGAACAAACCCTCAGAAGGTGGAAAAACTTCTGCCAGAGACTGGCCACATTGTGTGCACATTCCTGCTGGTGGAGAAGCTTGTGGGTAAACACCAGCTGCACTGGGGGCGGAGAAGGTGGTGCAGACGCCAAGCGGCACGTGCCTGGGATGCTAATGAGTGAAAGGCTCCAGGCCTTATTTTATGCCTCCAGTGCATGCGTATTTTCTGTCATCTTTCAACTTACAAAGCACAAATCTGGTCCAAAAAGAAGGGCATGTGAAGATTACACCCGAGTTCGGGTCCCTGCCATGCTGCCAAGTCCAGTTGGCGTTTCTAGGTTTGAGACTTAGTTGAAATGTTTTTAAATCTTTACAAGTTGCTTTCACATACGCTAGCCCATTTAATTTTCACAACACTATCATTATCCTGACTTTTCTGAAAAGGAAATTGAAACCCAGAAAAGCCGAACAACTAGTTCAAGGCAATGCAGTGATTAAATCAAATAACTAGCCAGAGCCAAATCCAGGTCTGCAGCTTGTCACTGCAGTCAGTAGCCTTTCCTGCCACACTCCTTGCCTTCCCAAGGGGATCTGGGAATGGGAAACAGAGCTTACTCTGCCCTGCTTTATACTGTGACAGGAAGCTAAAAACGTCTGGTCCTGCCCTGGCATACAATAAATGGTGTCAGTGAGCTTGATAAAGTGGGAGCCTGTCTCCCTTCATGCTCACTCTGCACCACATTGATGGATGCCTGGAGATGCAGAGCATGCAGGTCTACAAGCCTCCACTCCCCAAGCTGTCGGCGAACACGGCACAAGTTCATTAAACTTGGATTATTTAATGATAGTTAATAAGATAAACTTCCTCCCAGAAGCCAACAGAAGTTGACACTTTTTCTCTTAACTGGTACTCAGGAGCTGATGAGGCACTTTCTGCCACCAGAGAGAGGGTCTTTAAAGCTCTTAACAATAATAGGTATATACATTTCCCTGAAAAGGGGATGATGTAAATATGTGATTTCTAAAAACAAGTGAACCCCTCAACATCCACTTAAAGCACAGTGGATTTTATGTGGCTAGAGAATTTGGAGCTTTGGCTGGAAAGAGTTTTATCCAGACCTAGGTCCATGAGAGGCCCAGGGTCACAGGACATTTTGGGGGGTTGGTGTCCAAAAGTCAAGTTCTTCTGACAATATACATTTTAGAAAGGACCTAATTCCTCTGGTGGTTTACAGAAAGGAAAAGACTGCAGTGTTGGATGTGGAGACTATTTAGTCTTGAGGAACTTGTTTTTTAGTAACTTTGTAAGTTTTTACTAGGACTAGACTGCAGCATGTGCACATGGTCGCCTCTGTCCCCAGCTAAGGAAAGTGTTGCATGTGTGCAGACCTATAGACTCTGCTCTGTCTTCATGCTTCCTTGAGCCATCAGAGTGAGCCTGTGACACAGCAAGCTGACAGCAGCCGTGGATCGCATGTTTATGGCTTAGCTGTGCCAGGCTAGGGCCTGGGGAGGAGGCCCCAGAGGATTTTGAAAGGATTTCTAAAGCGTCAGGAGACACATTCCTTACCAAAAACTATTCCCTTGACCCTAAAGAACCCACTAAAAACAAAAAGAATATATCAAAATCAATAACTGCTGCAACAAATATAAATATACATTATTATATATCATATTTATTTTAATATTTTAGAATGCGCTTGCTCTAATATTTATATTAATGTTTTTAAATATATCCTTGAGCTACATTTTTCATAGTAGGGATTAAGTCTAGCCTAATCTATTAATTAATGACTGTGATTTAATTGTACGGGTTGCTATGCATTGTAACAAGGGAATAAGAGGAGTGATAAATTTTGCTTTAACCCAAAGTCAGAGATACAGATGATAATGGTGACAACGTAAGAAGTCCTGTGGCAATTTCCAGGGTCCAGTTAATAGTAAGCAAAAAACCAAACATGAGAATAAAAAGAAGAACTACTCGAATTCTGAATTTGTTCTAAAATACAGTGTTTAGCTTTTATTATAAACATTTATAACTGTTTCGTTTTTTTTAAATGTGACTGTGATTCCTGTAGGAATAAACAGCTTTGCTGTCACCAATCTGAAATTATCTAGCCCTCTTTTCTTCTTTAAAACTGGCTTTTAAAGTGGAATTTTTAGTAACACAAGATTTCTTAGCAATGCAGCCATTATATAAAAGCAGAAAAGGCTAAAAATGTAATATTGACAGCTGTGTCTCAGAAATGTAGAAATTGACAGAGAGAGTGTCCTTAGACTGGCTAAAATGAAGGACAGAAGTAAAGTAAGAGGTCAAGGTATGCTCACGGAAGTGTCATACGTCTCACAAATATAAACTATGTCTAACTGAAAGGTAATCTCCAAGTAATTCAGAAGTCACATATTATCTTGTTTCATAATATTCATGTGTTTGCATGTTGATGTCATTTCCTGTCATGTTTCTATGTCCAAGCCTATCATTTCATTGGTCTTGAGCAATGATTTCACTCCATTAATTGAACAACAATTATTATTTTGTTGTTGTTGAAGGAATGTGCCAAGTGTCAAAAGTTATTTTAAAAATTGGTTACCAAAGCCTCTTGAAATGAGTCATGAGATGGTCAAACAGCTGTTTTAAATTCCATGAGTATTGATAAATATATGACAAGAATACAAGTTTGGAGGGAAGACAATTAGAAGATATATTTCAGGGTGCATGGGTCTTGTAAAACCATTTATAGAGATCATTCTAATTTTTCAGTTGAAATTGCCTTCAGTTTCTAAGACTTTGTAAGCTGGATCAGTGCCAAGAGTACCTTATATGACTAAGCTAGCTGTAAACCGGTGGAAAATAGGATTTATGAATTCTAAGGTTTTTGGTGCTACTTATATTGCTCCTCTTGAGGAATAGTTTTTCAAATGTTTTCATGTAGTTAGCATTACACTTCTGCTTTCTCCTGGACCAAAAAAAAAAAAAAAAAGGCTGTGTAACTGGACAGTGTGTTTAATGATGAGGAAAGAACCATCATGAAGTAGAACATGATGAGGGGTCCACTCTTGCCAAGGAGCAAAGCCGCTGATGTCCAGCATATTACAGATTCAAAGGAAAGAGATGTTCCCTCAGGCCACTGCTAACCCAGTCAGGAGATTACCACTCCTGTTAAGGGTTAGCTTTAACTCAGGTCTCCTTTCCTATAGTCTTGTTATCGCTTAAACTTTTGTGAGGTTGCAAGGGGCCCAATTACACTTGAAATACCCAGGACCGCTGCAAAGAGTACTTCCTTCAGTGGACCCATATCTGCTCTCACCACAGTTCTGACCTAACTCACTCGGGCCCTGGATTCTGCCTTAATCAGTTAATCTGATTTCCAGAATTTCCCTTTTGAGAGATAAACGTTTCATCTTTCTGCGCTGTGAACATCAAACATGTAGAAAGGAAGCTTTCCTTTGCCAAGGGTAATCCTCCTATTTTTGATAGCTGCTAGGGCATACTTAGAGCTAATCAATAAAATAGCATGTAGCAAAAGGAATTAGGAAACAATGTGAGTTGCGCTTTCACAATTTAGTCATACTTTTCTTTAGGAGTGTCTTTTTCCCCTCCTCTGAAATCAACAGCTAACCCCTTCTATAGTCTACCCTCAAGTCTTTCAGGGCAGAGACCGGCTGTGTAAGAAATCCAAACCCAGGTGATGCACGCAGACTCCTGTCAAGTGCAGAACCCCGCTCCTGTAAAAACTAGGAGAACCACTGAACATGATCTTTCTTCAGCTGAAGTTGGTCCAAGCTCAGCTTTAGCATATCTTAGCCTTATTTATTCTTTGTATCTAACCAGCTTTGATCTGACAGTGAGCTTTTGGCAAATGGAGGAACGTGTGCTGGGCACCTCTCTGGGGTGCTTTTGCTTCTGGGTAGCTTTTTTGTTACTCAACTCCGAGACTGTAGAGCCCAGCTCCTGAAATGTTTCTGTGCTCGCTAAAAATGTAGCGGATCTTTTTGTGTGCTAATCATGCGTGTTCCTCCCTCTGTCGCAGGAGGACTGTGCCCAGGGTCTAATGATCCTTGCGTGGAGAAGCCGTGCCCAGGGGACATGCAGTGTGTCGGTTACGAAGCCAGCAGGAGACCATTTCTGTGCCAGTGTCCACCAGGGAAGCTTGGAGAGTGTTCAGGTGCAGAGTGGCATGGATTAGCGGGAAGCTAATTTCAGATCCCTGAAACACGTGCTCTTGAGTAAAACATATTGCCCAGGCCCTTCCAGAAGATACTCATGTATGCATTCAACCTCTTCCTTTAGAATGGAGCTCAGTTAACCTCCACCCTCACATTCACTTGGCATTTATCACAGCTGCAGATTGTGCCAATTGGTTGAGGAGAGGAGGCAGAGTATCTGTTGCATGGTTTTTGATATTCAGAGGGCTGTACAAATCCATAGCCACAGAACAGAGATCAACAGAGATACCAGTCCAAAGCACTAAGTAAGCTGACTCTGCACTGGAAATGTGCAACTAACTGCGTGTTCCAGAAAGAATAGGTGCTTACCTCTGCATCATAAGAGAAGTCAATATGTAGACTATTTTAATTCAAATGACCCTCTATCTTTGATATTCACTAAATGTCAATACTTCTTTTGAGTCATATATTCTCTGCCACTTCTTTCCTCTAAAAAGAGTATTCATTTTTGGTACCAATGAATCCTCTTTTTTTGTAGGGTGTATTCAAAATACAGGCACACTGATACCAACTTTGGATTCCACGTAATATTTATTAAATGATGATAATGATAGCAATTATAGGGGGAATAAAAAGTAATTATGCCTATTATGTGCAAGACACCTTGCCACACCTTGAGTTTTAGAAATTGAGCCTTTCAAAGAAAAGTATTTTCCTAAAAACAAAAACAAAAGCTCCTTCAGAGTTGATGTCAAGAGCAGAGCTCCCCATGAAGTGAAGGGATGCTCACCTAAGTCATCTAAGGTTTAGGCTTAAAAGAAAATTATTCTTCCCTGCCCCAACACACATGCTGCACATACAGCAGGTGGATGTGTAAATACCATAAAGCCATGTCTTTCTCCTTTCAGTGCTACTTTATGCCATTATGTTTTCTATATAGAAAACTTTTGAATTTCCATAGTAATTATCCATTTGGTATATTTCTATACTTTCCACTTTTCACCCCAGCAAGGCAGCTTTTCAACAGGTATGTTGCTTGTTAAAACATGAAGTGGGGAGCAATTTAAAAAATGAACTCAGAATTGGGCAGTGATTCTGGGAAGGAGGGCCTTGAAATCCATGGTCAGGAAATGGAATCGTGACTGCACAGGGATTTCCTTCATATCAGCTACTTTCTTTCCATTTTAGTGTGAGGAAGTAAGTTGGGTATGTGTATTAGATTACTTGAGGAATATGGATACTATTTGAAAATGGTTTTGTTTCCTTTTGTTTCACAGAATCCTAAATTCTTGTGTGTGTGTGTGTGTGTGTGTGTATGTGTGTGTGTGTGTGTGTGTGTGTGTGCAGTGCTGGAGATCAAACTCAGGGCCTTGTGCTTGCTAGGCAAGCACTCTACCACTGAGCTAAATCCCCAACCCAGAATCCCAAATTCTTGAGCACCTACGTAAAAGGAATTGGCAGGGCAGTCAGGGTGAGGGTTAAGGGTTTTCTTTTAATAGTGCTAATTTTAGAAAGTGGGATTTGGGGATCTAGTGATACTAAGAAAATCCAGGTTATGGAATTTACCAAGATGCCCTTAACATGAGATAACTAATATTTTTTTGGTGAGCGACTAGTTAATACTTTTTTTCATTTGAAGTTAGAGTCTGACATGAAGTGGAGAACAAGTTTTTAATGAAAACAGGTTTCTCCTTAGTGCCTTCATTAACTTATCCCCATCTTTAATCAACTTGCTTGGTGGTTGTTGGGTGATATCATTGTCCCTGTTCCTTTCTGGATGTTAAAAGATTATATATCTTCTTATAATGGTCTTTTCAGGGCATACTTCTCTTAGCTTTGCTGGAAACAGTTACATCAAATACCGTCTTTCTGAAAATAGCAAAGAAGAGGACTTCAAACTAGCTCTACGCCTGAGAACTCTGCAAAGCAATGGGATTATAATGTACACCAGAGCAAACCCCTGCATAATTCTGAAGGTATGTAAAATGGACTATCTTTTCCAGCAATTAGTTTTCATGTGAGTGTTTTGGCTCTTGGATAGAGAACTGCTGAAGTTGTTTTATCTTTTGAGTTTAGAGGACTGGAATAGACTTCAGGGCAAAGGGGAGCGGCAGCAGAACTGGGAAATGTGCCAGTGTCCCATTTCTGTCTCCTATTTGGCTTCAAAATTTACTCTTTGTGGGCATCTTGCTCTATAAAGTAAGGTCAAGGACTGACCTCCTTTAAGCTATAATCATCCACAGTTTGTTGGAATGTGTCTCCCAATCAATTCCACAGCAGGGATGATCCTTCAAAAGGATTGGCTATATCCTGTCCCACCACACATAGCTATCCCCACTCACCTCTAGAGGTGACTTCTGTTCTTGCTCAGAGAGGAAGTCGGAGATCTGGGAAACAGAAGATTCCACACATCTATTCATGACTCAAGTAGTCCAATTTTTAAATCATGTGCCAGTCTCAGAAACCCTCGTAAGGTGGCTAGATTTCCTTTAGAGAAAATCTGGCATTTATAGTCAGCTCAGGGCTTTTAGTGCCTTTATGAATAGCAACAATAATACTGATAGTCTTATATGCATTACTTTTTAAATTTTAAAGTCACTATGATATGTTTGCTATAGATTAGCATGCTCATTTGATCAGGAGGAGGGTAGCACTTCAGAGAGGTTAGTTATTTATCCAAGAAGGCACAGCTAGTAAGGGGCCAGGCCTGTATTCACACTCTAGTACCTTATATTTCATACTTGTAATCTCCGTGCTGTCCTCAGTTCTCCATGTTGCCACTACAATTCATTTTGTCAAAAATCAGATTCTGGGTATCTATAGACCAGGTCTGGCCTTCTAGCATGGGGAGGAGAAGGTGGGAGATGTGTTTCTTCTGATGCTATGCTCACCAGGTTGCTATACTAACCCATGGGTAAGTGCTTTTAGAAACGTGCAAAGCCTGCCCGGTAGAAAATGCCCAGCTAAGTGGAGTGGCTGAAATCACTTGTCCCCTACATTCAGTCAAGGACTATGGTAGGCCTTTGTAGCTTCTAGCCTCTGATTGTTAATATGTCATATTCAAGTTCACTAGGTGGTCCAGGTTTTAATTCTGAAGGCAGATGAGGAAGGAGAAAAATACAGAGAATATTACATGCCAGTGGTTTCTCTTAGCTACTACATAGACTTTTATTTGCCCATTTCTGGTATTGCCAGCTATTATTACTCAGAGGCCAAAGTAAGCACGAAGCTGGAGTTTAACATCCAGCTACATTTGAGGGGAATTTCGTACTATCCTTATTCACTCAGAAGAGTTTTAGTTTTGGAACAGAAAACAACATTTTTAAAAGAAAATTTAAAAAGCACCGTTGATGCACAGGTTTAAAGAAAATGCATCCGAATCAAATATCCATGGTAGAAGAAAAATGCAAACCCTAAATTTTGTTTTTATTCCCTCCTGGTCCCTGAAGCAGCCTGCCCTGGGCCAGAAGATCATTTTCAAAATCTCCCCAGGAGGGAGAGATTGTGTCATCGCTGGGAAAGTACCATTCAAACTGCTGCTCCTCATGGTTTCCTTGGGTCTCACTGAAAATTCCCTCTCCTCCTTTGGGCTGAAACAAGGTTGCTGGTTGACAACATTCTTATGAGGCAGATACTTTCTATTAGCAAATCCCTACAGAGTGCTAAATTTGAGAGAGGACAAAAATATTGGACCTGAATGGCTTGATCCTAGAATGGAGCTTGTCACTTGACACTTCACTAGCAAATGTCTAAAATATGCATATCCCTTGGGACGGGAAAGAAGAATAATTTAGCATTCTAGGGAGCACTAGCTCCTAAGGTACATTGTATTTCCTGAAACAAGCATGTTTCTGAAAGTTGTGTGAATTCGATCTCTGTGCATAGAATTCTTAAACTAGCTATTTGACGAGACCCCCCCATTAATCCCTTTGTAATATGAATCCTCACCCTCACCATGTATGTTCTATAAGTTTGCTTTTCATATGTTGGGTTTTCCCAAAGCAGACACAGATGTACTGCACTAGTGCAGATATTCTTCTACAGTCGTCAGTGATATCCACTTAGGGGATTTGAATCTGTTTGTTTAACATTTGCAGCCTCATGCAAGATTTAATTTCATGGGCTTTAGGTACAGTATGTGCCTTCTACTTTGGTTCAACAACTAAGCTGAAATGCTCTGTTTAAACTGTACCTCTTGGTTGTTTATATTTTCCCAGTCAAAGCATATTCTCTAAAAAAAAGTAATAATCCATAGGGTAAAGGGTGAAGGGCACCCCTTGAAGACAATTAAAGAATTTCATGGAGACCTTGAGGATTGAAAATACTCTTGGACAGGAGTACTGCTTTCTCTCAGCAGCAGTAAAAGACATTAATTCTTATATGTGCCATTAATACCCTGCCTTCCAAAAGAGATTCGAGGCTTACCATAAACACCCAAATGCAATAAAGTCCAAGCACCAGTAAAATGAAAATAAAAGGTTAAAAGCTGACTAGTGAAAGTAGGGAAGGGAGGAACACCATTATTTTTAAAAAATTAGGACAGGAGAAACAATTTCAATTGAACACAAATCATAGCACTGAGTCTCCTGGCAGTTGAAGCAATGGTAGACTAGATTCTGTGACTCTTTTCACACTTATGAAAGAAACATGTCAGCTCATTAGATAAGATGATTAAGAGGAAATTATCAAGAGAATGGGCCTTTTCTGTATGTCAATCTTTTGACTCCACTATGGCAAAAGAACAAGGATACCTTGGTTGTTCTAAAATATCAGGCATTTTATCTTTTAAGAAAGTTACATATGAAGAATTACCCGATTCTGCTGATTCTCAGACGTAGCTAGCTTGATACCCCAAGACCAAAAGAAAATTAAGCAAAGTCCATTTGGTCTGTAAAACTACTCACATGATCTAGCCAGATAATTCCATGATAATACAAAAGATCATCACAGGGCCTCCCTACAAAATTTCAGTTTCAAAGATCTACTTAAGAGTGTCACTGAACACTGTGTTTACTGACAATAATTACATTTTGAAATAATAGTAAAACACCTCTGGTTTACAACCTACTCTCACATATGACTCTCACTCCCCTCCTTGTAGATAAGAGTGTTCACATTTGCCTGTGAGGAGACCGAGGCGCAGAGATTTGGTGACTTTCTCAAAGTGATATCTAGTCAACAGAGGGTCTGGGTGGGTGACAGAGGCTAAGTGGGTTCAAAGTACTGTGGGGGTTGACCAAAAGAAGAGATTCTGAGAGCTGGGGTATTCATTTATCCTCTTGCTTATTTCTTTAAGACATATTTTTGAGCATGTGTCAGATAGCTACTAATAGAAGCCCTGGAATATAGGTTTTTAAAAGTCTCCTTTTGAAATAATATGTAATAATCTTCTTACAAGCTGTATAATTATGCTACATTTGCGAGAGCCACACACCAAGGATTTGAATCAGTAAGACTTTGTGCTATAAATAACACTTTTTACTCAAAAATCCTACTTTCCTACAAAACTAACTTTTCGTAGCTCTGATTTCTTGTATCCCAAGCCCCAAGCCAATGACATCTGGGTTAAAGCACATCACTGATTTCCAGCAACCCTAAGGATGTAAATATTTTATAACATTAGGGCAACACTCACTGAATTATGAATGTCATTGAACAGATTACCAAGTCGTGTCTTGCCCGGCACATCATTTCAGTATCATAGACTTTTCTCAGTTTCACGCACACCTCACTTTCAATTAAAACACACATCCTCTGATTTGAGAAAGCTTTATCCTTTGAAAAGAAACCATGTAAAACTAGATAGGCCCTGTTCTGAACACAGAGAAAACTAAATATGAATATATTTTCCAGTTTTAGAAGACTTGGATATGAAAACAACAGAGTGTTCTCTTCTCTCTTTCTCTCTCACATAATATGCTTGTGAATAGCAAAATGTATTAACTTTTCACAGGTAACTTTTGGCATCAGCATTGTGATTTATCATATAAACAAGACTGATAATTCCAAAGTCCTAGAATTGTGAGGATAAAAATGGTTTTGTAAAATGGCGAGAGTTATGTAGGCATCTAGCTTTTTAAATTTAGCAATGTTGCTGTTATTTTTTCAACAGAAAAAAGGAATCTTAGTAGTGTTCAGTTCAGATGGGATTTTTATGTTCCTTAGTTACAAAACGTGTAAGTATATGAGTACATAAGTCATGTCAGTTCTTCTGGGTGAATTTGTAACAGTATTATTCAAAGGGGCAGGTTGATATGGGGAGGAGAAATTAAACAAGTAATATTAGTGTATATCCTTTTACAAAAACTTAGATGAATCGCATCCATTCTACCAGATTTTGTATGATAGACTGGGGACAGCATTTTGTAGCCACAAGGCAAAACAGCAGATGGGCTGTGGCAGAAGAAGGTAGTCTCCAAAGTCACATTTGATTATTTTATTACTTACACTGAAATACAAATATGGATATTATCCAGGAGTTGTCATTGAGCAACTACTCTCAAATGATTTACAATAACCACTCAGTCCATTTTGATAAACAAAAATAAAAAAAGGCAAAGGCAATTGCATAAGATTACATGTGAAAGTTCTCTGGAAAGAAAATAAATACATCTCCAGTCCTCTGTCCTTTATGCCTGAACATTTATAGGACAGAGCAAAGTATGCAAAGAAGTATCTGTGATAGGGCCAACCATCGTGTAGTGGGCACGGTATTCTTATGAAACATACTACATCTCTTCTTTCTGCTCTCCAAACCCGACCCCAGAGGGCCAAGCCATTCTCAGCTATGACGCGGGTCGTATCTGACAGAACCTGAATTAGATTTAGCATCACTAAATTCCCAGGGGTTTGTCTGGTTCTCAAAGCCCCTAGAGTGTGTATATATGTATAAATGTAGTATGACCCTAATAATTTTATATGCAAATCAGAGGGTACCAGGAGGAGAAAAGCCCGTGGAGTCCTAAAGGCAGAAATGAGAGTGCCTATGAATTAGTTGTCTTTGGAACATGAAACATAGGTGGACAGAGAAATGCTCTATTTATGAGAAAAAAGGATGCTGTGACAATTGCTAAGTCTATCATGAGTAAGACATATTCCGAAAGACTGTTTCAGCCAATTCTCTGAATTCAGTTGATATTTATATCTCCTTAGCTGTTAGTATCTGGAAGATCCATGCTGTCCTCTCATATTCTTTCTTTTCCCTTTCTTCTCTCTACCAATACCTGTGCTCTGCACCGGCAGATCCTCAGAGCTGGCCATCCCTCTTTCATGACTCTGACTCCGGCCCACACAGGATCTTTCTGCTGGGTTATGGACATAGGCCAGGAAAGAAGCTTTTGTCTCACAGCCTCTAGCTGTGAATCCCTTCATGGCCAAATATAAACTTGGCTAGACACCCTCATTCCCATGACCCTAAGCCACCTGTCATTCCTGAGATGCGCAGACCTAGTTAAGCATAGAGCAGCCAAAGGCCGGCCCAGCTCCTCAGCGGTAGTTGAACCTGGGTCTCCAGGAAGGATTAATCCCTACCCAGCCGCTCTCTGCCTGCCAGTGTCCTTCACTACCACAAGCTTTCTCTAGTGTTCAGTGTCCCCTGGAGTGAGTCAGAGGCCCTCCCTGCACCTAAGGAAGCAAGTGGGTCTTCAGCCAGCTCCCTAGAGCAGGCCTGGGAGCACCTGCAAGGCACAAGCAGCTAAGCAGAAGATCCTGCTGCGGGGCCAGATGTTGTTAAATATACATCTAGTCTAAGCACATGGCCTGGCCCTGAGCACTGTGATAATAAGCAGCAAACCAACAGACAGTTTTAGAATAACACTAGTATTAATTATATAGAGGTTTTAAAATCTAAAATATACATAGAGCTGGGAGATAGGGACTCTATATTTCTACCTGGTCTCTTATGTGAGTGTATGCAGCACACTCACATAAACATAATTAGGGAATATGCATGTATATATGTCTGGTCATCTCCTCCACCAGACCATAAGCCCCAGAAAGACAGAGATCACTCTCTTTGCCCCACAACTCCACATGATAGATGTCCAATAAATGTTAATGGGTTCACAGAAATTCTTCCTCTGCTGAAAATGACTGAGAAGGGTTCAGAGCATAAACACATTTCTAAATATGTTACTGCTGTAAATTTTAAGGGATAGAGGTTCAAAGAATAGAAACATTCTTAAATATAACGGTGGATTTCTAAAGCTGTGCTCGTATCACTAATTATAGGAAGATTTGTAAAACACCAGGCACGCATTTTCTTGGCAGGTAATGGGAAGGTGGGGGCTGCTCGTCGTTTAAAATCAAACTACAGCAGATTTATGACTGAATCAAGAGCAGTGTCCATCTGGAGCATTCTGTGAGTCTCTCGGGCTGGTGAGGATGGCGGTGTTTGGGAATATATTGACAGATGCAAATGTGAAAGGGCTCCGTATTCCTTCCCGCACAGATCGTGGACGGCAAGCTGTGGTTTCAGCTGGACTGCGGTAGCGGCCCCGGAATCCTGGGCATCTCCGGCCGCACGGTCAATGACGGGAGCTGGCACTCCGTCTTCCTGGAGCTCAATCGCAATTTCACGAGCCTGTCCCTCGATGACAGCTACGTGGAGCGGCGGAGGGCACCCCTCTACTTCCAGACGCTGAGCACCGAGAGTACCATCTACTTCGGCGCCCTGGTGCAGGCGGATAACATCCGCAGCCTGACCGACACGCGGGTCACGCAGGTGCTCAGTGGCTTCCAGGGCTGCCTGGACTCCGTGGTGCTGAATAACAATGAGCTGCCACTACAGAACAAACGCAGCAGCTTTGCGGAGGTCGTGGGCCTGACGGAGCTGAAGCTGGGCTGTGTGCTCTACCCCGACGCGTGCGAGCGTGGTCCCTGTCAGCACGGCGGCAGCTGCGCAGGCCTGCCTTCCGGAGGTGAGTGCACGGCGCCGGGCACCCTCACGGCCTTGTCCAACCCAGGGGCTCTCCTGGAGAGCGGTACACACACCCAAGACGCTAGCAGAGCCTCTTACTCTGCCTGGTCGAAGGGACATTTCAGGGCTTGGCAATTACAGGAGCACCCTGTTTGGCCGCCCCTTTACAGCATTCCACAGGTGCAGTGCACACCCTTCCAGACTTCAGGGACCTGGGCTAATAAGACCCCCCTTTAAACTGTGCCTTCATGTGCCACCTGCTTGTCATTGCAGAGTGTTGAGCACCAGTGTTGGTTAGGATGTCAGTGCACAAACCTTTCCCCGGTCGGAATGCTTCACCAGGTGCAGACATGACCTTTTCTAGAAGCTGAGGAACAGCAGGAGTGGGCCTGCCACCACAGGAATAAAAAACCGAGGGAGGCATTTGGTGCATGCTTTTGAAATATGTACATTAAAAGTCAGTCCATTGACAGTGCTAGAAAGAGTAATAAGTCAAGAATAAGGAGAGGGAAGTTTCTGTGAAATCTCCAGAGTGGGTAGTAATGATGCTTTACCCCAGTAATGTTTCCCAAAGGCACATCGTGAAGATCATGAAGAAGGGAGAGACAGAGACAGATACACACACACACACACACACACACACACACATGCACGCACACAGAGGGGGGGAAAGAGATTTATAAAGTATTGCTATTGTTTGATTATTGAAAACCTAGGAGTGTAAAGATGAAAGAATTCCTGCCTCTACCCAGATGCCACGTCCGCGTTAAGGTAAACTAGGTCAAGCATTCTCCTGGCTGAAAGCTCGCCACCACCTCCCAGCAGCCCTACTGCTGATTTCACTCCAGCCCCTTAGCAGAGTTGCTCAGCAGTAGTGTGATTAGCAAATTTAAACCTTCCTCACAAATCACTTAGAAATTCTGCCGTGTGCATTACTATCTAATGTTCGTGAAGCCCAACTCCAAATTTAGAGTCCATTTTATTATTAGAATGTTATAAACTGTCCATGAAACAATGCACTGCCAAAATACAGACACCAAAGTTGTTCAGTCTTGCATATGTTACTGCCACAATGAGGGCCAAGTACCCTGGGGGGAAATTTCTGCCGTCTCGATTTAAGAAATCTATTTGCTGTTTTTACTGTCTCAGCAGTATATGTAAATAAAGGGTTGTTATGGTGCCATAATTCCCGAATGATGGGCAGTAACTATACTTCAGTGGTTCTATAAACCAGCCCATTATGACAAGTCATGGCCAGTTTTTCACCAGGCAAAACAATTCTGCTAGTGTGAGCCATCTACGATATATAAAAGGAGCATATAATTAAATTGGGTTGAAATAGAACACCACTCCATGTCAAATCCTGGGTACACAGCCACAAATTGTAACATACTTTTAACGATGGCAGGATGTTGTTTTTGCTGGCAAAGCTATGGGCTTCCACAGTGGGTTATCTCTAAAATAATAATAATCATTGAGTGAAGGAAAAAGACCTTGGAATCCTGCTCTTCAATGTGCATTTTATTTTTTTAATTGCTATAAAATCCTTCATCTAAATATTCAGCGCAGGTATGTTAATTAAATAACTATGTCTCATATGAGAAACAGTATTTTCTCTAGTTTTTAAATCTCTTCTGGTTTAACCAAAATTTATCTTAAAGGACTCATCTGCCATATACTTTTCACATGCCCTAAAGAACTGTCATTCCCCTCCTTAAGGGCCCTAACCTTGCCTATAGAACACTTTTTGTCCCTCTGTTCTCCACTTCCTTCTATGACTGGGTTTGGGATTTAACTCTACAGCAGGTCTTTTTCTTACAAGATGATGTAGCCTCTTATCAATTTATGTCTCTCCTTTATAACCAAGGGCTTACATTTTCCTAAAATGAAGAAAGTATCTTTCTTCATCTACACAACTTTCTTCCTTGAAGCCTACTACCTCTTTCCAGCTAATGGGCACAGCAAGAAGCTGTCTCACCAAGCTACTCCCAAGCCTTGTCCAGTGGTTCTTAGTAGCTCCCTGGAGCACAGCCCCAGGTACAGAATCTGAGGCTCTCACGCACAGCCCCACTGAGCTCAGCAAGAGCAAACCCCTCACCACTCACCAGGTAATCCAGTAGCATTCCCATTGCCTCCCTGGGGATGCAAACATGCCAGATTCCTCTTCTGATATATAAGGAAGTATCTACTTATTTCCTTATTATAGGGATTAGGCC
This sequence comes from Hystrix cristata, assembly GCA_004026905.1. NCBI lineage: Eukaryota > Metazoa > Chordata > Mammalia > Rodentia > Hystricidae > Hystrix > Hystrix cristata. Next base: position 77,775 of record PVJO010003962.1, read on the forward strand.
TTGTCCTCTAAGAAAAGAGGACAAAGAATCTCTTTCTTTCCCCCATTATCTGCTCATATCAGAGGACTTTTTGATAGATCCTTGTGTTCTATTTGCAAATTCCTTAGTGCCAAATAGCAGAGGGAAGAAAAACAAGAAAAGAAAGAACCAATAATTTGGCCTTTACTTATATTTATGAAAATGACTAATTAGAAGGTAACCTAAAAGAAACATCTTCTTAGCTGTAATAGTTTAAAAAGAATGGTAAGACTGAATCTGTAATGAAAGAATATTCATGTTCTTGAGAATAACTTCTGTTTGCCAGAGAGGTCTAATCAGAGAAAGACCGTCTGGGACACCCAGATGAAAGGCTAGGATATGTGCAATATTCAGAGAGGAAATTTAAGCTAGGGAAAGTAGAATGAGGTGCTGAAGAGGTGACTCCTTGCTTATGACAGAGCTGATGACAAAAGTTAATTATTTGAACATCGTTCTATACTATGTGTTGCGCTGTAATTCCCAGGTAAATGTTGTAGCACAGTCATCCCCTTGACCTCCGAAGAGTGCTGGCAGTCCTGGTCACAGACTCCATTCCTAAACTGTGGCTATCCTAGCACACTGCTCCAGAGCACTCAGAATCTTTAAACAAGCAACCCACAGCACGAAGCTTTTTCTTTCAGAGAAGCAGGATTCTACTCCAGTCACCCCCAAACCCAAGCAAACCTTTGGTATGAAGGTCACAGAAGCCACAGCGACTAGCCTGGAATGACATGGTCAGCGGTTTTGACCAGTGTTATAACCTGATTGACCCCAAAGCAAGCCATAAGGACCCCAGGGGAGTCAGAGCCCAAAATGCTGACTTGTAATAAGAGTATAAATATGACTCTATAAATCAACCACAAAAGGAAAGCCCTCTCTTGGTAATGCCTTAAAATTATATGTATTTCATAAACATAAACTGGAAATAGCAACCACTGTGGCGAAGAAATTGCCAGGGCCTATTCTGACCCTTTCCAGAGCCAGTGGGTGCGGAACAGCCCAGGGAGCACTCACAATCTGAATAAAGAGTGCTCAGTCCCCAGGCCTTATCGTGCTCTGCTGAAGCCCATCTAAAGAAAACATGGTTGAGCCTAAACTATAATTTGGTGATGTAATGCAGCAAATCAAGTCACACAATCAAATCACCTGGCCAGAAATAGTCACTCAGACAGTTTTGCATGAGACTAGATGTCTAATTCCTGAAATGAAAAGTTGCATAAATTCTTACTAGCAGGAATTACCGTTAGACCTTTATTATGTGTTTGATGATGTGATACTGCATAATTTGCAAGTGCTTGGGCACTAGAACATTTAATTCTCAAAACAGAACTCTGGGAACATTTCTGTTCTTTTCTCCTACCTAGCCATCCTCATTTTACAAAAAAAAAAAAAAAAACAGGCTAGAGAAGCTAAGCAGTTAGCTTAGCATCATACACCTGATAAAAGTAGTGAAGCTAGGATTTGACACAGGGTTGTGGGACTCCCCAACCTGTGATCTTACCTTTGTTACTCAGAACGTTTTCTGGAGGCTGGTGCATCATCACTGCTGGAAATGTTAGACGGCAAGCATCTCAGGTCCCATACCAAATCCACCGAATCAAATTCCATTTTCACAAGTACTGTGATTAATACACTGATATCTCTCTCTGCCTCTGAACTGTCCTGGAACCTGGAAAAACTTCTAGTTTCTTTTTTCTCATATTTTAGATAGTGGTTCTAAAACTCTAAGCTGCATCACATCACTTGAGGATCTTGCTAAAATGAGATCTTGTTAAGGAAATCTCTTGATTTTTAATAAAAAAAGAAAATCTGTTTACTTGCCCCCGTCATTTGCTGGGCTCATCAAAGGAACCTTCTGTTAGGTAATCAAATAGTATTTGCAAATTTCAGAACTTACTGGAAAGAAAAGTTGAGGGATAAAGGAGTCTAAACCTACAGAATCTATACAGATAGAATTCAAGCCTCTGTTTTGTTTTGTTTTGTTTTGTGAGACAGGGTCTTGCTATGTAGTTCAGGCTGGGCTTGAACTCACTATGTAGCCCAGGCTGGCCTCAAACTCATGGTGATCCTCCTGCCTCAGCCTCCACAATGCTGTGATTACAGGCATGCACCACCTTGTCTGGCCGTCTCTATTTTTAACAAGTCTCCAAGATGGCTCTGTTCACATCAAAGTCTGAGAACTGACATTCAGGAATGCCAATAATTTTATCTGCTGATATGCAATTCAGTGAGTTGGAGGAGAAGTAAACAGACAAAGGACATTCAGGATTTGAAAGTGAGATGAACAATCTGTACAGTACTTTTTAAAAATCATGCTAGTACAAAAATGCAGTATCACTCCCCTGTTAAGAATTTTGTGGTACACTGAGTTCCTCTTCAAAGATAAAGAATAATACTGTCTGCCCAGTGTAATCTCTCAGTAGTTGTGAATATTCTGCTTATGAAGATGCATGAAATGGGTTCTTGCAGGCCAGCAATTGGGCATAGAAGTGGTTTTGGCAATAAGGTCCCCATACTACTCTGGGCCATGTTTTGTTGAGTATTTTATGTCCCTAACTTACAAGGGTCTAGATAAATTTAATCAATCAGATTTTAAGTGCCTACTTTGTGCTGAGCCCTAAGCCCCTTTGCTATCTCTGTGGCTAATGGATTCCACTTTAATGGCCTCCCTCCTATCACAGATAATTAAAGGAACTGAACAGGATTCCCATATTTGCTCTGCCCACCAGCCCACTGAACAGGAACATGGGAAAGGAAAAACTAGACCACCACTGAATACACTGTGGACATAATTTCAGTGAGTTTTGCGGCCCATGGAAAAATATTCTTTTCTGAGTGACTCAGAAATACTAAGTTAGTCCTCTTAAAAAACATTTTTTTTGGTTCTTCTTTACCTTCAGAAATCTTTAACATCATTTTTTTATAATTGTAAACACTCATAGAAAAACTCAAAACCCTAAAGTAGGTTATGTGCAGACACAAAGGAACATACTAGAAGGTGAAAATTTATTGTGTGCCCAATGTTGCTAACACATTAAAGGTTTCTAGATACTCAAAGGAAATATTAAAGGCTAGGTACCATATACATTATATGAAAGGCGAGCCAGCTCTCCTACGGAAAGTTACTGTTCTCATCTTCAAAGGCCTTTATTTTACAGGGTTTTGAAGCATCAAATGTACCCTGTTTTGTGAAAAAGAAAAGTCATAGTGACTAAAAGTTGAAATGGCAAGCTAATGATGGAGGCCATGTTCTGCTGCTGAGCTTGGCCCCTACTGTGATAAGCGTCTCAGGTGCTTCCACCAGATTTCTCACACTAATTGAGATTTACATGGACAAAAGGTCTGAATGTTTCCCAGTATTCAGCCTAAAAACCAGAATACAAATATCCCCTGGCTGTCCATTGTTTGCTTTATGAGCAACACAGAAATGAAGTTGATTTCGGAACGCAAAGTAATTACAAAAAATCATAACAATAAGGAACCTGTCTGTATGCTGCTCTACTTTGGTTTATGAATCCAAAAGTATTACTGTTCCTTATGAAGCAAGTATGAGTGAGAATCATTCATTAGAAAACAGTGAAGTTCTTGGAAGTCAAGCACCCAGGCCATGATCACAGTAAACTCAGGGCCTCGTCACCACGTCACAGATGCCTCCTAAATCATGTCAATTCTTGGATTTGTAAATGAAATCCACAATTCAGCAAGCATGGCAGTTGATGCTGACTTCGGATCCCAAGAGCTCCTTGCACATTTGTCATTATTCTTACCTTTGTGCAGCAGGCAGAGGTCTCCTTATCAAAAGACCAAATGGATCAGAATAATGTTCACCTGCACCAGCAAGCAGGGCAGAAGGTTAAGGCCATTACCTGGATGAATCAGGTCAGAAAATGACTTCTAAGTCGAAGGAGTAAAATAGAAATTATCTTGATTATTTGCCTACACAGCCCGAGTTCACTTTATAATTGCTTATTCCATTTCTATTTTTGCATTTAATAGGTTTTGCAGTGCTCTTCCTTGAACAAGGAAAGGAGAGGCATTTTAAATTTGTCTGGGTGCAGATTTCAAAACCATCTGCATCTGCTATAACTAGAAGGACGGTAAACAGGAATATAGCTTTGAGACAAGACTTATAAATATACTTATCATTTTGCCAAAATCTGAGGGGAAAAAAAGCTATAGCTTTTTTGGTCATGTATCTCAATGCTAGTAAGATCATCTCCTTTTTAAAATCTGAGGACTGGTATAATGTATACATCTGCCACGTACTGGCATAAATAACCTTGAGAAACCCATCTTATTTAAGCTTCAGTTTCCTCATTTATAAAATAACTATGATAACAGTACTTATACCATAAATTATTACAAGAATTGCATGAGATATGATGTACAGAAAGTTGTTAGAATTTTCTGTATCACAGAAGATATTTTTCTAGGTAATGAATTTTATTTGATATCTCCGACCCAACAACAACAACAAAAAACTACTCAATGAAAACTACTTTTACTAAGACTTTGAGCTTATCCAATGAAATATATTTTTTTCTTTTACAAATACTACTGTGATCAAATAATGGCTGGAGAGTTCTTGGAATTTTCCTCCCTTTATTTGTGTATTATAGCAACACATGGTAATGTTTGGGGAGAGTAGGAACTTTATTATGCTATTCACTTCATTATTCAATGATTATTTCACTCCCAGGAGTGTCTACTATTGTCCATCTCACTACATCTTGTCTGCTTCCTGGAGAGCTGTGGGAAATAACTTCAAGCCCCTCCTCATCCCTAGCAAGCTTGGTTCACTGACAAGCTCTAATGCCAGCACAGTCTTTTATGGGGACTTGAGAATCAGAAGGCCTGGATTCAAGTTCAAACTCAGTCATTTACTGGCTGTGTGTCCTCAAATAAGCCATTTAACCTTTCCAACACTCCCTCAAGTGGGGATATTAATGGGATCCCTTCTTTTTCCTAGGATTACTGAATCCCTCATAGAATCCCTCATAGTAATTTTAAGACATTGAAAAATTAGGTCACTCCATATCATTATGACAGACTTATTGATATTATAAAAATATTAATAATAGGGCCCATAACAAGATAATGAAATAGTAAATAATACTTTCTAAGAACAGGTTAATTTTGATAAACAAGCCTTTTATAGAGGCTGAGCAATTGATATCATTCTTCTTTCCTTAAAAAACAGTAGCAGCGTGGTAGAGAAAGCATCTTTCTCCCATCTTGGTGTCAGCTCTTGGAATCTATTCCTCGCACGTCTCTTACAATTCCTGGCAGCATTCATGTATGTGGTTAATTAGGTGAATTTTTGTCAACTAGTCCAGAATTCAAACTGTAGCTTGGCATTTTTGTGGTGTGATATATTCCAAATAACTAATTTGCTGATCATCTTTGGAATTTGGGCCCTGCTTAAGGTATGGTTCAACGGAAAACCAATAGGACATATTATGGCTGCATCCAAGCACTCTGAGCATCACTGGCGGCATCCATGGCTCACGAGGCCCTCTGTTTCCCCAGGCTATCAGTGTACCTGTCTCTCACAGTTCACGGGGAGAAACTGTGAATCCGAGATCACAGCCTGTTTCCCAAACCCCTGCCGGAATGGAGGATCTTGTGACCCGATAGGAAACACTTTCATCTGCAGTTGTAAAGCCGGGCTCACTGGAGTCACGTAAGTGAGATTGTGTTACAGCCTCTCTCTACATTGCTATTTATTGCTAAGAAAATAAAGCGGTAGGCAATTCATTGAGACTAAACATTTACCACCGGTATGCCAGACATGGCATTAATGTCTTTACTATGTAAAGAGTACTTACAAGTGACTAAAATGCTAATGAGAATTAAATCTGGGTACCATGATTATGTATGATTTATATTGTTCATTCTGTACTTCTCTATATTTTCAAATTTTTGTATCTCTGTTGTATATTTTGTAATTAAGAAACCTTTTTTTTCGTTGTTTTTTTTTTTTTTTTTGGTGCCGGGGATCAAACTCGGGCCCTTGTGCTCACTAGTCAAGCACTCTAACCACTGAGCTAAATCCCCAGCCCAAGAAAACAATTCTTTTAAAGAAAATCATCACTGCCACCTAATATTACCAGTATAATTCTTAGGCAAATATACTACCCATTTCCACAGACTCCATTAATGGACTCTACTGCCTAGTGTTTTATGATCATTCTGAGAAACTAAACCTTACCTTTCTTTTGCAAACCTCTATTTCTCCAAGAAATGATTGAAATTAGCCAAATGATTGAAATTAGCCAAATGAAAAGGGAATGTTTTAAATTCTTAGTAAAATGCCACCATCAACCATCCTTGATCATTTTAGAAGCGTATATATATATATGTAATCTCAAGCAAGTGATACTCTAATTACAGATCAGTTTTAGGTGTTCATTAGAGCAAATCTCCTGAGGACTTTACCAGGAAATACTTAGCCGACTTTGAATTGCTGGATGTAATTTAAAGTAATAAAGCTGCATTTATTTTTAAATACTCTGCGATTCTAACTAATTTCCGGCTGACCTGGCCTCAATCTGTTCAAATTAGGGACGTTCGACTACATTTTAAAAGGCAGATTACCAAAAATGTAGGTGATTGGGCTTTTAAATGAACACATCAGCACAGTTGCCAAAGTAGGGAAAAGTGAAGAAGGAAAGAAGGTCTATGTTTTCAGAGAGTGTTAGGGTCAGAAAGAATAAAGACTTGCTTGTCTTCTAATTAGTATACACAAAGTGAGTCATGGATTGCTTTAAAGGGAATAAAATTGATTTAATTATTTTTCATTAGACTGCTACAGTCATTTTCCCCTGATAATCTGCATTAGCACTAGCCTTTAACATAAGCACAGGATCTGGAAGCTGTGCGGCTCTCCACCCGCCCACCTAGCTAGCTGTGGAGCTCCCAGCTTCCCCGAGAGAACAAAAATTACTGTGACCATTAAAGGAAAATGTTGGAACCAAAACCTCTTTCCTCTCAGAAAACTCTATAATGGGCATGTAGGATCACAGCTCTTTATCTGCAATTCTACAGTCTCAAAAGCTCTGAGACGTAAAATAGTTTAGCCTGCATTAGAGACAAACTAATTTAGTGGCAAAACCGGCCAAAACGGCTCAGAGGCTCTCTAGCCTTCGGTCCCCTCATTCATGTGAATATCCGTGTTTCCCTGCAGAAACTGGTATACTTAATTACGAGGTCCTCCACTAGCACCAGTTCTTACTGGAGGGCTGGAGTATTTTACATAATGTGAAAGATATTCACTACGCGGCCTTTCCAAAATTGCAGTTTTCAATTCTGATACACACCTGGTTCTGGGGATCTGGAAACTTGTTACTTTTTCCGTTGCATCTGTTCTTTCTCTCCTCTCCCACAACACTCCTTCTTCTCCCCACCCGGTAGGGGATGAAGACCTGGAAAAGACTGAGTTGGAATATGTTTACTCAAGATGATGCCTGGGATCTCTGGGCCCACAGAAATGCCTAAATTAACACGCACCCCTCCCCCCCACACCCCCCCCCACACACACACACATACACACACTTTTGTCCTGCTTCGCTGGTTCCCTGCAATGTTCTCTCCTCTCCGGAGATGGCCTTTTTCCCTTGCACCAGGCACAGGCGGCTGCCCGCTGGTCCTGATGTTGGGGACGGCTTCTTTTTGCTCTGTCCCTGAAGGTGCGAGGAAGACGTCAACGAGTGCGAGCGGGAGGAGTGTGAAAACGGAGGCGCCTGCGTGAACGTGTTCGGCTCTTTTCTGTGCAACTGCACGCCAGGCTACGTGGGCCAGTACTGTGGGCTGCGGCCCGTGGTGGTGCCCAACATCCAGGCGGGCCACTCCTACGTGGGCAAAGAGGAGCTCATCGGTATCGCCGTGGTGCTCTTCGTCATCTTCATCCTCATCGTCCTCTTCATCGTCTTCCGCAAGAAAGTCTTCCGCAAGAACTACTCCCGCAACAACATCACGCTGGTGCAGGACCCCGCCACAGCCGCCCTGCTCAACAAGAGCAACGGGATCCCCTTCCGCAACCTGCGCGGTGACGGGCGCAACGTCTACCAGGAGGTGGGGCCCCCGCAGGTGCCCGTGCGCCCCATGGCCTACACCCCGTGCTTCCAGAGCGACTCCAGGAGCAACCTGGACAAGATCGTGGACGGGCTGGGCGGCGAGCACCAGGAGATGACCACGTTTCACCCTGAGTCCCCGCGCATCCTGACGGCCCGGCGGGGTGTGGTGGTGTGCAGCGTGGCGCCCAACCTCCCGGCCGTGTCGCCCTGCCGCTCGGACTGTGACTCCATCCGCAAGAATGGCTGGGACGCAGGAACCGAGAGTGAGTATGAAGGAGCGATTTGTGCTCCCTACACTGGGGATCTGTGATGTGGCAGCACTGTGGGAGGAAATCAAGGGGAGAGAGAGAGAGAACGAGCGTGCACTGGGCCTTGGATGTGGCGTCTGCTAGATGGAATCTTCACAGCACCCTGAAAAGCTGCTGTAGTTCTTACCCCCGTTCACACATTGGGGAAATGAGGCTCAGAGGGGGTAAATTCATGTCTCACAATAGGGCACCACCGGCTCCAGCAGAGCAGCATAGCGTGTAAGTGACATACACAAAGTGTACTCTGGAACAGCAGAAGGAAGTATTTTGAGTCCTAAAGTGGAGACGTGAGGGGAGCGCATTTGAGTTAGACCAAGACAGGTAAAAGGCTCTTCAGAAAGGAGGGCATTCCACTTAGAGGGACCCACATGACCAGAAGAGAATAAGGTTGTTCTGTTTGGCTGTAACACAGAGTCCATGAGACAAGAGGTTGAACCGCAAGTCAGGAAAAGCAATCCAGATCAGATAGCTTCCCTCTCTTTTTGGCTTCACACAGCAGGATTCAAAACCCAGGGAGGCTCCACATATGCAAAGGTCCTGGGGTGGGAAAGGACTTGGTGTGTCGAGGTCAGTGCAGTCAGAGCCTGGTGAATGCCAGGGGAGATGCGACACATTTTAGCAGCTACAGGAGTGCAGGTTTCTAAGCAGGTAAATGCCACGATCAATTCCTGGAGAAGAGACAGAACAGGACTGGAAAGGGAAGAAAGCAGAGAGCCAATCACAAAGCCTCTGTGAGCGTCTAGTTGAGGGATGGAGACGGTTTTCTCTGCCCTACCTAGCATCAGTTCCAGTGAGACTAAAGCAGGCCCTGTTGTAACCTGTGACTTTCCATCAAGTTTCAAAAGGCTGTGGTTACAGTATTGTGGAATACGTTAGGAGAGGAGGTGAAGAGGGTTTCAAATGGATCTAGAGAGCATTTGCAAGAGGGTGAAGAAAGAGTGTCTTCATGGATAAAGGGAATGTTACTAATTTACCGATTTCTAAGCATGAATAAGATTTCAGGAGGAAACTACTGAACTGGGTCTTTGAGAAGCAGGAAGCAGCTACATCAGTGTAGAGGATGCATATGGGGTTACCTGAGGTATATCTGGTCTGTCATTCAGAGAGAGAAGTCAAGGCTAAAGACAAAAATTTGGACATCATCTGCATGGGGCATGGTTGGCTGTGCAGAATGAGAGCTCCTCACCGAAGGGCAAGAGCAAAAAGAGAGTGGTCATCCAGATTCCAGAGAACCCTGGAGATGCCCACTTATGGGTGAAGGGCAGAAAAGGAGGAACCAGAAAGAGAGACATGGGTATTTCCCAACGACCAGAAAGGAGGGACAGAGGAGAGGCCTGCCATATCAAAGCCAAAAGACAATATTCGTAAGGTCAGCAGTAGGGTGCACTGTAAAAGCCACCAAAGCTTTCATATGGTTTGCTGAGCTCGACATCTAGAAGAATCTTAGACTCTCAAGAGCTCTTTAGTGGAGCCTTCAAGGTAGAAGCCAGAATGCCAGGGTGAGGAACAAAGAGATTTGCTGAGAATGCAAAGGTAAATCCACCTGCTGTGTGCTGCGTGATTTCTTACAGTGTCACAGCTGGGTGTTGTTACGCCGCATGGGTACCATTACCAGCCCATCAGTTCATGGAGGGGAAAACTGGCTTGAATACGTAAAATAACTTGCCTAAGGCACATAATTAGCAGAGAGAGGAGGCTGTACATCAGGCCCCACAGCCTGTCCTCTTACCAGCACTCTTCTTAGAAACTTGGGCAGGAAGGAGGAAGAGGGAAATAAGGATGTCTTGATGATAGAGGGGGGCCAAGGATAGGATCTTTCTATTCTAATGCTGCCTCAACATCCATCTGCTGATTCTTTCTGTAGACATATTTATACTTTAAGTAGTCACCCTTGGATTTAAACCATAAATATAGCCACTCTTAAATTTTCTGTAGAGGTGGGCTTTACTAGAGTGTTGCCAACCCCCTGGCTAATTAGGTTCTTTTTTTATTTAGCAATAGGGAAAATAGAGTTTTGAATAAGTGGAGGAATAGTGGGGGTGTTTTAGGCGTGGCACTGTGTCCATCGGGATGGACCATTTGCCATTTCCTTCCTGGTGTTCAGGGCTAAGCTGTGCACACCTCTCTCTTTGCTGAGGCACATCTTTATATTCTGTGGTGTGGGTGTTGGAAGGTGAATTTTCCCCCCCAGCGCTTCTCTCCACATCTATCAATGATGAGTTTATCCAACTCATCATTTTTCTGTGGCTACAGCATCTGACAGCACACACAGAAGGCATGATGCCTTCTCCTAATGCTGCCCTTTATAGAGGAAACCGTGATTTCTGTGGCCATGAGCAAGAACAGTTTCCTTAATCACAAGTCTGCGTCTGTTTGTACCCTCATGTTGTGTGAGGATTTGCAGCTTTTCCTAGTGATCATTTTCTGCCCCCGCTTCATGGTGTGACAGCTTTATTTCCAGAATCCACCTCAGGCCAAAACTTGCATTTTCCCCCAAAGTATTGCTGGGTTTTATTGAATACATTTCCTTCTTTGTTAAGCAAGGTAGAGGTAGCTATCGAGACAATCTCTGGGCAACTCATTCATTTTGCACTTGACAACCCCAAGATATGGGCTGCTTTTATTGCTTCCTTTAGTTCATCAAATAAGAAAGTAAGGAACCCTGGTGTGTGTGGAAGGGGGGTGTGGTTCAGGTTGTCTTTGTACAGTAAAGAGGACAGAGGTGTGTGGCTAAGGGCACATTCACACCACTGGCTGACCTCCTACCAGACACAGGACACAAAACATCATGCCCAAAAATGATACCACGCTGCCCTCTAGAAGGCAGAGCTGAAAACTCCACTTGCTCCCCAGAGATGGAAGCCAGAAAAATGTAATGGCATTCTTGCTTATAAAATATTTATACCCCTATTTTAAAAGTAATCTCATTTAACCTGGTGTTGACACCACATCAGTTCATGTAAATGATGTAAATTAAGTCTGAATGGCAAAGAGCAATGCAGCCACTTCATTCTCTTCTCACTCTTCACGTAGTCGCTTCACTTTGAGGAGGGAACAGCTACTTTTGGCTGTCAGCTATTCGGAAGCTCATTTACCACAGGTTAAGGGTTTCAAATCCATAATGTAAATCATTTGATTGACAGAACTTTGCCCGCAATGGCACAATCAATTTTCTGTTGTGGAACTGTTATTTTCTCTAAGCAAATGAAAGAGCCCCGAGACGTGAACTAGGTTGGAGGGTGGGGGAGCAGGACTGAAAATACGGATGAGGTAACCAGTGTCATTTCTGCTTTCTCTTTGGCTGTTCCTGCAGACAAAGGGGTTGATGACCCAGGAGAAGTAACCTGCTTTGCAGGCAGCAATAAAGGCAGCAACTCTGAAGTTCAGTCCCTCAGCTCCTTCCAGTCGGATTCTGGCGACGACAATGGTGAGAAGATTTCCCCTGTGTTCTGTGTGGGTGGGTTCTGTTTCCTGTGCTGGAAAACAAGGGTCGCTGGGTGATGCTCCAGCCAGCTTTGCTTTGTGACCTGTTCGTGGGCCTTTGAGCATGTTCACAGGTTTCTAAGTGACTCTATGGTTAATGGTGTTACCAGAGGAGCCCCCACATACTGCCGCTCTGAGCAGACCCCAGTCAAGGGCCAACAGTTTCCCTGGGCCTCCAGTAGTGAATCCTGTTTGGTTTGGTTTATGATAGAGCTACGCCATTCCCAATGATACTGTATAGCAGATAAGGTGATTTATTTCTTTTCTACTTTACGACGCTCTCTTCCTTCTTCGCTGTGCATCCAACCTCCCCAGCATTGGAAATCACTTCAGAGAAATGCTACTTTCCTGTGGAAGGGGCATCTGCATTTGCTGAATCTCCTTCATAGTCATTTGGGGTCGTGGGCTTTTATAGACTTGATTTAAAACTGTCAGGCATGGTGGTGCATGCCTGTAATCCCAGCACTCAGGAGAATTGTCACAGGTTGGAGGCCAGCCTGGGCTACGCAACTAGGTACTGTCTCAATAAACAAACGAACTATGAACAGTGCCTTAGGAAAATGTACGTCCCCCTTGAATGTTGTGCGCAAGTCCTTACAGCTCACAGACTACTTGATAACCCTAAAGCTGCTATCTCTACTTCTCACAACCTTACATCTATGAAGATGGTCTGAGCTTTCTGAGCTGGGGAACCAGCTCTGCCAGTTGAGATGTTCTCTCAGAACAGGAGAGGGAAGCAGAAGCCATTCATAGAACAGTAAATGTTTATCATGTGGTGGTAAAACAAAAATAATTTCAAATTGTTTTCCACAGGGACAGGCAGCCTGACCCTAACCTACCTTAGGCCATTTTTCCCAATTAACAACAATTGGCAAAACTTGGGCACTTATTAATTTATGTAACCATTCAGTCCACAAACCTTTGCTGAGTTTCTCCAGTGTCCTGGGCATTATATACACAAAGGTGCAAAATGAAAATGGCACAATCTGCCTCCAAGGGAAATATGGGGAAAGGTGAACTCCAAGGCCATAGAAGTCATCGTGGAAGTAAAATGATCTGCTTTCACCACCATCACCGCTGGGTGTCTCCCATTTAGAAGTGCAGAAGCGTCTGTATCTCTCTGTGGTAGTAACAAGCCCTGTTAATGGTATATTTCTTACCATTCACAGAAGGTCAAGGGCAAAGATCTTTGACCCAGATGTTTTGCCTCTGCCCCTTCTCCTTTTCTCATTCCTAGCCAGGAGAAAAGCTACAGCTAATTTGCATTGTATATAAAATGTCCAGAACGTACAGCTTCCAACGCCCAAGCAGCTGCACCAGCAATGGTGCTGGTTGACTGTTCTTATAGGCTCTTACAGACTGCACCTGCGCTTTTATGATTCATACAATTGGTCTGCACTCAGGCAGGTGGCGGTAGGAACTTCCATCAAATTCATGTTAAACCTGATCATCTCTCCAAAACTTACAGCTATCAGCCACTAAAGCAACCCACATAAACCATGAAGATCTCCTATGTGAGTCTAACTATCCGAGAGGCCAATTACTGGCTTCTGTCCACACAACTGTCAGAAGCGTGGCCTTGCGTGGATCTGGGCTATCAGTGGCATCATTTGAGTGAGAAGCCATCAGATCTGCAAAGGTCATCTTCTGTCTGGCGTTAGGTTCAGAGCAGCATGACTGGTCACCACGTAATTATCCAGGGGACAGCTGAGGTCTTCCTCTGAGACCCTTTGGGAGTTGCTAATGAGAAATTAGATGAGCCTGATGAGACACTGCCTTCCTAGACTGATTTTACTGGGCCACGCAGTATGAATTTATGGCCCAGAAATCTCCGGCATCATGCGTTTGAGAAGGACAGCCCTTGGACTTGCTGCCTTTCTTTCCAGTCCAACAATCCCGTCACCTTCTAGATGAAAGCGTCCATTGACACAGTTCCTGAGAGACAGATTAGGGGAAAGCTGTTGGTGTTTGTGTGCTGTACTTTCATGTTTTTTGTTAAAAGAAGTTAACATGTGTTTAAAATGCATAACTAATCTGAAACTGTCCTTCCCTTCCCGTCTCCTGTCTTCCTCTCCTGCCACAAGCATCCATAGTGACTGTCATTCAACTTGTCAACAATGTAGTTGACAATATAGAGAATGAAGGTATTTACTTTTTTCCTTCTCTAGTGTTTCTTTGCATGAAGAGTTAATATTTTAGCAATTTTGCGTCCTTGTTACTTGTACCAGAGATAATTTTAATCAACAGAAAGGGCAGGAACAGGTACTTTCAAATAAGACACTGGATGTTTCTCTATGGATTGGAATAAAATTAACAATTTGGAAAAGGTCTAGTGCATCATTTTTTAAATTTATGGAGTACTTTCCTTATAAAACCCCTTCCAAGAGAGGTGTGTGAAATTAGCTGGAATGCCGATTAATGTTAAATTCATTCTTGCATTCAATATCTATTTATTGAACACCTACTGTGAGCAGGAGATACTTATGAAAGCAACAAAGGTGACAGTGCTGTAGAGGTTAATTTCAATCAGATAACTTTCCTTATGGGCGTCATAAAATTAGAGCATGATATAGACAGGATTTATCTTTTTATTTCCTAAATAACAGTGGTGAAAAAATTGTAAAGGCTGTACTTAGTAATAGCTCATAATTCTTTAGAAGCATTCTTTTAAGTCCTTAAAATGTTCTGCTGTCTCTCTCCTCACATGATGTGGATTGTCAGATTTACTTTTTACTTTGTATTTAAACAGTGTCTGTCATGGATCAAGGACAGAACTACAACCGAGGTGACTGCCACAACCCCAGCATAATGTTTTATTTTGCCTTTTGCTTTGCTGAGTCCATTCTTACCTGCCCCCCTCCTTCATCCTCTGAGTCTCTTTCAAGTAAATTTTGCATGTTCCAGGTGTCTTGTGTGCTGCGTCAAAGGCAAAAGCTCCACCAGCATCCTTCTCCCTGCGTGTGTGATGCATACATCTGCCTGCACACCTCTTTGCTTTCTGTGGTCCACAGTGCAGTGGACATGGCTCTCTCTGCCAGCATGCTGCAGTCTGGCTCCCTCAATAGCATGTGGATAAGAAGCAGGAGTTGGGGTGCGAATCAGGACTTCTTGAACTCTGTTTCTTCAGCACGTCCTCACTGGCCACAGCTTGGCTGAGTGTGGGCTCTGCAGCAAGCAGGCACCATGTCTCAAAGTTGCCACTGCTTGTTGTCCTCAGACCAGAGCATGTCTGGCCCCGAGACACCCTTATAAATAGCACATGATGACCCCTGACTTCTCAGGGTCTCTTGGAAGTTAAGAATTGCATGCCAGGTCCTTCTCTGCTCCTTTTCCAGCCCTGCCCTATTTCCAGTCTGACAAAATTAACTTTTGTGGCATTTCTCTCACAGCCTATCACTGGGACACCTCTGACTGGATGCCGGGGGCACGCCTGTCAGACATAGAGGAAGTGCCCAACTATGAGAACCAGGATGGAGGGTCTGCACACCAGGGCAGCACCAGGGAGCTGGAGAGCGATTACTACCTGGGAGGCTATGACATCGACAGTGAATACCCACCCCCTCACGAGGAAGAATTCTTGAGTCAGGACCAGCTGCCCCCTCCCCTGCCAGAAGACTTCCCAGACCAATATGAGGCCCTGCCACCCTCCCAGCCTGTCTCCCTGGCCAGCACACTGAGCCCAGACTGCAGGAGGAGGCCCCAGTTCCACCCTAGCCAGTACCTCCCTCCTCACCCATTCCCCAATGAATCAGATTTGGTGGGCCCGCCTGCCAGCTGTGAATTTAGTACTTTTGCTGTGAACCAAGGCACAGAGGCCACAGGCCCAGCAGACAGCATGTCTCTATCCTTGCACAATTCCAGAGGCACCTCGTCCTCAGATGTGTCGGCCACCTGCGGCTTTGATGATTCCGAAGTGGCCATGAGTGACTATGAGAGTGTGGGAGAGCTCAGTCTCACCAGTCTTCAGATACCCTTTGTGGAGACTCAGCACCAGACCCAAGTGTAGAGGACACACTGCAGGCTCTCTACCCTGTTTGTCATGGAAAATGGAAGGGGATTGGCTGGGCTTGCGTCTTAATGGAGAGTATTCTGTGGAAATATGGTCTTTTTCCTCAAGGAGTTCTACTCCCAAGCAAGCTTGGCCCAGCTGGATGAAAAGGAGAGGCTCAGAAACTGTTTCTGAGGGGGACCAATAGCCCTTGCAGTAGGTTCCTGTGTTCTTGACTAAGAATGCCAAGGAGAGTGAGGAATGAGCTCACTCACCACTTTAAACAGCGGATCTTGTATGGCTTTGTGCAGTATTGTGCCCTGCAGAATACTGGGAAGTGTGACAGCATCGGCCCTTGCAGTATTAATAACTGGCAACAATTAGAGAAGTATTGTTGCATGTAATTTTGAGCCAATGAAATGAAAATAGTAGTAATGGTTGTTGGAAAAGGTAGTACCTTAGATGAATGAAAAGAGAAACAAATATCAAATAAGGAAATGGGCTAAAGCCTTTAAAATCAACTATTTTTTTAATAAGCTGCCCAATTTTCAGCTATAAAATTAGGTTCAAGTAACATGTTTAGTATGATGAGGTTTTTTTTTTGTTAAGCATCCAATATATAGTTCGGTTTTATGATCTTTGAGAACGTTATCAATAAAGAGCAATTTGAGGTTATTTGGGTTCCACTTTGTGGGTTGGGGAGAAGGTTAATGCTATTCAAACATTAGAAAGAATGTGATTATCTGGTTTCATGTTTTCTGGCAAATATTTCCGGTCATCACTCTAATTCTAACTTGGCTACAGGAATTGGGCTTTCATTATATTGTTCTCTAGAATGAGATTGAGCAGTTTAACCAAAATTCACAAATTCAAGATAGAAAGAAAATGTGATACTTTCTAAGTTTTCAGCCTGAATAATCACAATTCTTAATAAGGCAGATAAAAGGTACATGTTATTCTAAATTGGTAGTATCATCATTATCAAATAATTACATTTTAAAAAGAGGAAAGTAGATTAGTATCGTGTATAAATTATAATTGTGTGTGCGTCTGGGCCTATGTACAAATATGTGCTTGCACTCAATACTCAGTAAGGCTGCTCTTGAGGAAAGCAAACGTGAAGGTTTTAGGAAACAGATCGTGTTGAAAATCCTGCCAGTGAGCGCGGCGTACCTTCCAATTTCTCTGATCTCAGTGACGTTAGAAAAATAGCAAATGCCATATTTTACTCCAATTCAGTTACCCTCATTTTGGTACTGCCATTTGTATGAACTTAAAGCAAAACTGTGCTTTTTAAAAACAGTATTTTATAATTTTCCAGAACAAGCCTCAATTTTAAAAATGTATAATATTTAATTACACACTGGGGTTTTCCTCCCATCTGACCCGCGGGCTTTGGCTATGCCTTTCCAAAATTGACAGGAAAATTTTTCCACTGGCAGTACAATAACCCAATACTCAAAAGTTAAAGTTGACAAGTTGAGTGACTTTCCTCTTTTGCTTCAATCAGATTATGGCCACCCATGCAGTGACCATGGTAAGTAAATTGCATATTTGCACTATCTGCTTAATGAGCAAATCTCCGTGCTCAGTTTCTGATGACATCTGGCATTGGTGTGTGAACTGTACTGTCTTTAGTCTACATATCATCCACTCAGATGTACTTTTAGTTCTTTCAGTTAGGTTTAATCCACTTACTTTATTGTGGGAGTTAGTGTTTCTGAACATGTGTCATTTTAAAAATAATCTCTTTTCATTCCCAAACTTCCTTAGTAAGTGGACACACTTCACAGGTCTTTCAGCCTTTTTTTTTCTTTTCTCTTGATCAGACCTACTCATGGAGGCATTATCCACACTGTAGTCTTGAAATAAATGAATTTCACTAAAGCTGCTTTCAAGAATAAAGTCTTGGTATTTTTCTTATGTAAGAAGCACATTTGCAAGAATCACAGAGAAAATGACAAACTAATGGTCTAGAATTGAATCACTGCTACATTTTTAATAATGCAATGACATAAAAACCATCAAAGTAAAACCAACAATTCATTTCTTGCCCCCAGGAAATATTAGAAGGAGATTAATGCCGATGAGTCACTACTGCTTACACAGCATCTCTTCGAGAGAGAATGCCTGGCTGACACAGTAATGGAGGCATAAATAGATCCTAATGCAGTTGTAAAGTCACCAAAGAAAATAGTGCCCACCATTTGCTCTGACCTATGTAAACTATCTCTTTCTTCAGGATATCTTTTCTTAATTTTCTGCAGAATACTTCTGCCACTAAATATGTACCAGACAAATATGTTATGTGTTGATCCATGATCTTTAAACACGTGATACCTCTTCATCTTTTGGGAAGTTTTATTTCCCTATAGATTATGAAATGGTTTGCAGTCAGACCATGGTGGAATTAGGTGGGATGACCACAGATTTGAAGAACTGGTAAGGTCCTAAATATTTGCAAGTCCAACCCTCACATATATCATAAAACAGGAAACATACCAAGACAGAAGAAGAGACTTGCCCACGCTCACACAAGGAATTAAACATCTGAACAATGACTAGAAACATCCCTTTGGAGAATGTTCTCTTTATATAACATTGTTCATCTCTAGACTAAGAGCATGACAACCAATTGCTTTTAACGGACCCTCTGACTTTCTACCATTCCTTCTTTGCAATGCAAGGAAATATGTATTCTCCATGAATATGGACTATTTCTTTGGAATCCTCATGATCTTGTTTCTGTGTGGCACCCTACCCCCAGAAAGAGGATACTGATAGAATTCACACTTACAGATTTCACACTCTTCTTTGGATGTTCATCAAAATGCTACTTTTCCCAAATTAATGTTTCTAAAATTGGGATGAAATGATAAGTACAAAATTGAACTTAGATTAACCATCAATTTTAGTGCAGTTTTTGTTTTTGTTTTTCTTCTTCCCACAGCACTGCTTTCTCTTTGTCCCTACCCTCTCCACCATGATGAGCCACATGGAAAATACATAAGCCACATAGTATCTTTCCCTTTTTCCTGACACATATGTGCCACCTCCTGGAAGCCATGTTCCATTACCCTGTTGCAGGCACTTTACTTGTATTGCACATGTTCTGGTCAGGTTGAGAGTAGCTGGACTGTTGACATTAGTCATACAGTACATAGGAGCTATGAGGCAATAAACAATGAATAAAGTAGGTGCTTAATTTATTCCCATTCCTCTGCAAGTATTTTGCTGCTGAGTTCCATTTCATGCTTGCTTTCAGTGTACTCACTCATGAAACGCCATATTAAAAGACTTAGTAATGTGAATAGTCAAGCCTATGCATCTGAAGTTAGACCTATCATTCCCATCAATCAGAGAAGCCCTAGAAAGGGAATTTATTCTGGGATTTACCTGGTACCTTGAAAATCACTAGCACAGCCTGGAAAAAGAACAAGTAGAATGTATACTCCATTGCTTACTTCCATCCTCATCCTAGCCATTACCCTCACTAACGCTGTGTCTGCATCATCAAAGTAAAGGGGCCTGAGAAAAGAGATGATCAAAATAAATCATTTTAAGACCAAAATAAACACTTATATGTGAAATGATTCAGAAAGACCTGGTGTTTATTTTGCATGGATTGTTCAGGTAATTGTCTGGCCTCTTCTCTCTGCTGCCCTGTCCGTGCACGGACACACCACTAACCTGCTCAGGCTTGATGTTTTTTGCTTTTTGTTTCAAGTCACGGAGAAGGAGATATGAAGAGGCATTCTTCAGTGTCATCATTTTGTGTGGTCTATGAGAAGATGTGTATGTGTTTTTGCTGGTTTGTGTCCTGCAATGTTCAACTGCACATTATTCTGATGAAAACCCACAATGTCTTTAAGCTTCTGGTTGGATAATGCTGAGGTTTAAAGTCACCGTATGTGGGTTTGCCATCAGTTACTATTTAGCCAGCTGGCTAAGATAGGAAAAGAATAAGGTACTTCTTTCCTTAGGTAATAAGAAAAGCAATAATTACAAATAGGTAATAATACACAAAGGCCATAATTAGTCTCTTCCAATGTTTAGGATGCACTAGAGAATTGTATAGTCATTTGGAGTGTGTTTGGACCCATTAGTATGTACTGTAACATCTTTTCAGCAAACAAATACCTGAATTGCTACTATTTAACAATTTTATGAGCCCATACTACTGCATTTTGGGAGTGACAAATGTGTTTGGAAATGGAAGCAGTTCTTTTTAAGCACTGTATCAGAGATTGTCTTGTACATTTACCTGTTGCAAACAGGCTGGTTTGTAAAAGATGTATGTTTTGGTGTTTAAAATGTTTATAAAATTGTATATAAATGGTTTCAATTTTCCAGGCTTTTGTAGATACTATATTTGATGCCTATCAGGATGCTTTAATTTGGAGGGTCGAATATAATTCTAAATCATCCATGCTGTTGGTCTGCAGACTTTTGAGGTAACTACACACATAGAAAGAGGGTTTTAGATTTGAGACAATGTTAATCATTTCAAAATGTACCGTAACCTTTCTTTGGTTCTACTGTTTTCATTTAACTTTCTCTGTTTTCAAGAAAATGTTTCTATTGACATTATTTTAGGATGAATGTATTTTCCCCATTATTAAGTACCTGATTTTTGTACCATTTCAGAGTCAGAATGAGGTGCATCATTTCTTCACACACGCACACACTCACCCAAACTTGCACACATGCCGCACACCAAACCTTATGCCAAGGGGAAAGCTGACACTTGAAGTGAATCTTGTCCCTAACAGAAATGGATTGTTTTTGCATATATTGCTGTTGGCAGTAGTTTTGTGTTCTTCAAAAAAAAAAAAAAAGGAAAGAAAGAAAAATGAAACAAAAAAAGACAAAAAAAAGAGGAAAAACAAACCAACCAACAAAACCCCCCAACACTGTACAGTTTGTAACTGCCAAAATTTGATGGTTAAAACAAGTTTTCAAGTAAAAAAAAAAAAATGAAACTAGTCATTGTGTTGACTCTTTCTAAATGTTTCCTTTTATTTTGTCCTTAGTTCTCACTCTGGTTTGAAGGGGATGACTTTGTTTTCTTGTATCTGTGTAGATTTTTTTTTTTCCTCAGAGACTTTATACCTCCAGAAAAACTGCCACAAATTGTGTTACACATATGCTGAAATCTTATGTAACTTCTCACTGAGCATGTACCCTGCAGGGGCCTTTTCCTGTTGAGAAAAATGAGGAGTGCTGAAGGCTGGAACAAATAACACTTATCAAGTTCCACCTCCACAAAAAAAAAAAAAAAAAAACCTTCCCAAGTGCATCCCACCTCTTCTAGGCAGCAGCTCCATGACTTTCCTCCCTTAAAAAAAATTTTAGAAGTTTGGGGCAAAATCAGCATTCGAGTTTTTCTCCAAATCTGCAAAAACTGTTCTATATGGAGTAAAAGTCATTAAAATATATGTGCCTCAGTGGAAGAGTGGTTGCCTAGCCTGTGCAAGACCGCAGGTTTAACCCCCAGCACTATAGATAGATAGATAGATAGATAGATAGATAGATAGATAGATAGATAGACAGACAGACAGACAGACAGACAGACAGACAGACAGATAGATAGATTGACACGATTTATATAAAATTAATTTTTGGAGGGCTCAAATTAACAATTTGAAGAGGACGTGACATAACAAGAAGCTTTCCAGGGGAAAGGAGAGACACACTCTGTGCCTTGCCCTGATGAGGATGGGTGAGGGCCTGTGGCCTAATTGACAGTAAGACACCAACAGCAGAATTCCTTGCCCTACAAGCCAAGGCTCCATACATCCAAAGGAAATGGCCAAAGCTTGGCACTGGTCTTCTTGCTTAAAATTCTTACTGATTTCAAGAGCTCACCTCTGGCGGTACTCACTATATTGCAACCTTCTGGTTATCTTACCCTCTAATGGAATGCCGATAAGTATTTAACAACTCACTGAAGGAGGGTAGAAGGACCAATTTGTTGCATGTGCCAATTTTTATGGTGTAAATACTCCTATCATGACTTATTTCAAACCATCAAAGTAAGAGAAACTGGCTCACAAGATTTCTGAAAGTCACAGGAGTGTTATGGTAGGCTCTCAGAAGCCAATAGAAGCCAACCCCAGCATACCACATACCCCCCCATTATACTACAAACTACTTGAAAACAAAGTATTGTCATTATTACCTTGTAGCCCAGATTTCCAGTACATATGAAGCATTTTTATTGAAAATTAGTCAATGATGTCTTCATCTAAATCCCCTTCCACTTTTAAATGCTTCCTCATTTTGACAAAGGCAACTGACTTCGACTAAAACCTTTATTAATAAGGATTTAGAGAGAGGTAAGTGTTGAAGATCCTGAAGTGTCCTGCCCCACACCACTGCATTCATGAACTGAGAAAGAGGAAAATATTCACATGTATATTTTACATGGAGCCTTCATTGCAGAAAGAGAATTGGTTAATTCTCTTTAAAGAATTTAAAAATGAATGGTGACACAATCCAGAGACATAATTAAGAAATAGCAATGATCTCTTGAGAAAAAGAAAAAAACTGTGAGCCAAAATAAACCTTTCCTTCTTTAACTTTGAGTGTTGAATATTTTATCACACTAAGACACCTCCCCAAATCCAAGTTTCCACACACCACTCAAAGGCCAGTCTTGTAAAGCAGGACTTTCAAAAAATAGCAGTCAGTCCTGTGAGTTAATTAAGCACAGTTTCTTGTACAATTTCACCAAATTGTCCTCAAGTTTGCCCGGACTCTGAGCAATGAATAATTTCTGCTTTTCACAATGTACACTCCAAGAAGGTCAGATCCCTTGAGCAGTCTGGATTGACCGACTCCAAAAGTCTTTACCCGCCTTTCCCCACAGAGGTAAAGGTAAATGTCCAACAGCATTCCCCCAAAAACATCTTAGGTAAATGCAAGCTGTCCAACAGAAGGTTCTGTCAAATCTATGATTTGTCAGAAATTATCCTTAGAGAGTTCCGGATAACTAGTAGTTTCTGTGCACAAAAGTTATTTTCCAAGCTAGATATACAGCTTGAAATATTTTGTTCCTTTTAAAAATCTTTTTCATTTTTCTCTCCATCCTTTTTGCTTTTTAAATTCTAATTAACTTTCAGACAGTTATGCTTATTCTATACCATTTTAATAAGGAACACTTGGAACAATCTAAATATGAGATAATAAGTGTTAACTCAGAGCAAACTGGTACAAAAATTAAAACATCCTAATGAACCAAGCAGCAAGTGACTTAACGGGAAAATTTTAAAGTTTTTTTTTTTTTTGGTTTGGGTTTTTGTTTGCTTATTTGTTTGTTTGAGACAGGTTCCTATTTGTAGTTCAGGCTGGCCTTGAATTCACTATATAGTGCAGCTGGCCTCAAACTCACGGTGATCCCCCTGGCTCAGCCTCCCAGTGCTGGGATTATAGGCATGCAGCACCATGGCTAGAAAATTTTAAAAGATCTTTTCTGGAAGTGTCACTTAAATTTTTTGTACTACAGCTTGAATATTCCTTACATGAAATGTTTGGAACAAAAAGTATTTGGATTTCTTTATTTTTTTGGAATATTTATATTTACGTGTGCGTGTGTGTGTGTGTGTGTGTGTGTGTGTGTGTGTACATTATATATAGAGAGAGAGAGCGAGAGAAGAGAAGAGAAGAGAAGAGAAGAGAAGAGAAGAGAAGAGAAGAGAAGAGAAGAGAAGAGAAGGGAAGGGAAGGGAAGGGAAGGGAAGGGAAGGGAAGGGAAGGGAAGGGAAGGGAAGGGATGGGACTATCTTGGGGTTTGGGACCCAAGTCCAAACATGAAATTTATTTATGTTTCCTATACATCTTATGCACATAGCCAGAAGGTAATTATATACAATAGCTTTAGTGAATCTGTGTTTGTCAAATGAAGTCTGGTGTGGACTTTTTCACTGGTGAAAAGCATTCAAAAATGTTCTAATTTTGAAGTGTTTTGGATTTTGGATTTTGGATTTCAGATTAGGGATGCTCAGCATGTATTGTTTCTTTTTCTTATTTATAAATCAATGCAAGGTCATTACAAAAATGTGAAAGTTAAGACAGGCAAGAAAAAAACATCGTGAAGAACCCATATACACTTCTTTAATACTTATCATTAGAATCTTATCACAATATATTCTTCCAGGCCATTTTCTATGTAGATGTATATATGGCATATATTTATTCCTTTAAGAAAGGAGGCTCCTTATAAACATAGTTTTGTATTTTTAAAGATGTAATTCCAAGTAACAAATGACTACTTTCTCATGAGGATAGAAACAATATAAAACCATTCAGCTCAAGGAAGCTGCATTAGGGGAAGAAGGTTTACAAATTTATAACTAAGTCTGGAAAATAAGCCAACGTTTAGAATTCCCTTTCTTTCCATGTCTACTCCCATGACCATAGCTGACATGCTTGGGTTAAACGAAAGTCCTTTTTAAAATAAAGACTTCCAGGAAGATGGCGGAGCAGAGAGAAAGAGAGTAAGAGCCTGAGATTTGTTGTCCAGACACTGGAATATAGCAATTTAGGGAAGAGAAGAAGGAGGGATGCGTGTTGTCAGGACCCAGCAGAGAGCTGAAGCAAGAGTTGAAGCCCACAGGGAAAGCAAAAGGAGAGACCAGCCCAGAAGAAGGTGACAGACAGATGGCCCTTTCCCCCCAAAGCTCCCACTCGCGGCTCTGGTTCGCATCTCACAGCCTCAGCTTGCAGCTGCCAGGTCACAGCCCCAGGGCACGGCCTGGACTTGCGGTCTCGGGTCACAGCAAAGCTCACAGGAGCATCTTGTGGGTGGGGTAACATAGCAGCGCACAGCCCTGCGTGCCCCCCAGCACACAGCCCGGACACCTGGATGGCCCCAATTCACAGCCACAGCTCTCTGCATGAGTGACACAGTTTCAGCCTACAGATACACGGTGACTACTGGAGACCCCAGAGACCTCCACAGAAAGACACACAAACGGAGTGGAGCAGAGGACACTGAAGACTGCAGTGGCTGGTGAGTTACCTGAGTCATCTGATCTCAAACAGCCCCCAGAAGGTAGCAATCGGCTGATCGCCATTTTGGAAAGGGGCCAAACTCAGAGCTCAGAAAAGCTGCTAGTGGCCTTTGGTGCTGGGGCGAGGCGGGGCAAGGCGGGGCAAGGGAGAGCAAATTCAAGTTGGAAGGAAGGAAAGGAGCCAAGTTCAAACTGGCAGGGAACTGAGTCCGAGCCAGTGGGAGACACACAGTGAGTCTCCAGCTGAACAAATTGGATTTCAACCCCACAGCCAGTGATCAGGTTGAACTTCACTAGAATAGGTGAAGCCTTGCTATTGAACCCAGCTGGGAACACTCGCTGCCCTGCCAAAATCTACTACTGGGATTAATCAACAAGGACCTGGGACTGTCTACTCTGTCTACCAGTGACAGTAGAGACACACCCAGAAGTGGACATTTTCTTTTATTTCATTTTTAAATATTTCTTCCCTCTCTGCGTTTTCTTGTTTTTTTCTCTTTCTTATTTTTTATAAGAAAGTGACTTTCTAGTTTTTTGGGGTTTTTTTTTCCTGTCCTTGTTTTACTTCTTCCTTCTCTACTTTTCTTCTGTTTCCTTTACCAGTTCCCCAAAGTTTGCATAATTTCCCCTGACCTCCAACCTTGCTTCTCATCTCTTTCTCTTCTATTTCTCTATCCTTTCCTCCTAATCTCTTTTGAATTTTCTCCACTGTGAGTAAAATCACTGTATTCGGGGCATATTTACTGCATACAAGTTTCTGGTTTATTGGGGATACTGTTATATAACCACAAATCTAGTTCATAAGGTATAAGGTGGCAGATCAATAGCTACTTTGTTATTTTCTAGACTGTGTCTGATGCTATTATTGTTGCTGATGGTACTACTTTAGCCAAGGTGACAGAATTGTTCTACTCAGTTCTTCCTTGAATGCCAAGACTAAGATTGGCAGAGGGTTACAAATAACACTATAGGCCATGGGCAAAGAACTAAGGGCTGGCCATATAGACAGCAACTTCTCAGCCCCAACAAACTGAAGAGGCAAGATTTTGCAACAGACTCATAAGACAAAAACCAGCTACACCTGTAAGACATCTCTGAGGAAGTAGTCACTTCCAAAATGTTCTCAAAACAAAAAAAGCTACCTGCCACAGGCAATTCATAAGCATCAACCCAGGAACTAAAGAAGAAAAAAATAGAAAATGAGAAGACACACAAATAAGATGCAACCCCATACGTCCAGCTCACCAAAAGCAAACCCAGTGGGTAATGAAGTGGAACAATCTGAAAGCTTCCCACCCAGACTCTTGAAAGTAGTAACAGCAGAAGTAACAAAGCAGATGAGTGAGGCTCTAGAAAACATCAAAACAGAAGTCATTTCGAGAATGAAAGAAATGATCAGTGACTCTAGAGCAGATACAGATAAAAAAACAGAAGAGCTTAGAAAAATGATGGAAACTATAAATGCTGAACACAGAAAAGAAATGGAATTTATGAAACAGATTCAAACAGATATCCAAGAGATTAACAATAACATTGAAAGTATCGGCAGTAGGATGAAACAATGTGAAGAGAGAATCTCAGATATAGAAGACAAGATTGTGATAATGATCAAGAAAAGAAAGAGTTCTTCAAAATGGTAAGGGACCATGAAAAATCAATACAACAGCTGCTAGATGACACAAATGAAAATAACGTAAGATTGATCAGAGTCAATGAAAGAGCAGGAGATAGCACAAATCACGTAAGAAACCTGTTCACAGAAATAATGGCAGAAAAATTCCCAAGTATGGAAAAAGAACTGGACATACAGATAAGTGAGTCATACAGAACTCCAATTAGCCATGATCAACAAAAATCTACCCCAAGGCATATAATAGCCAAATTTCCAGAAATTCAACACAAGAATAGAATATTGAAAGCTGTTAGAGAAAAGAAACAAATAACCTATCAAGGAAAGCCCATCAGAATCACAGCAGACTTCTCAACACAAACCCTCAAGTTAAGGAGAGCTTGGAGTGAAAGTATTTCAAGACCTAAAAGAAAACAACTTTCATCCCAGATTGATGTACCCTCCAAACTTTCAAAATTGATGGAGAAGTAAGATACTTCCAGGACAAAGAATACCTGAAGAGATTCATGACCACCAAACCAGCACTCCTAAATATTCTGAAGGACATTCTGGAAAGAGAAAATGAGGACTACAACTCCAGGAATCACAACAGAATGAATCCTTCAGGCAAGGCAAGTGATTAAACAGAAGGGAAAACTAGGAAGCCAACAACAGGTAAATAATATGACAAGAATAAGTCAACATATGTCAGTTATAACTATCAACGTAAATGGTCTGAACTCGCCAATCAAAAGAAGCAGACTGGCAGAATGGGTCAAGAAGCAAGACCCAGCAATCTGCTGCATACAAGAAACACATTTAATTCAAAAAGAAATTATGCAAACACAAGGCCCTGAGTTCGATCCCCAGTGCCAAAAAAAAAAAAAAAAAGAAAAAGAAATTCATAGACTGAAAGTCAAAGGATGGAAAACAATATTTCATATGACAGGAACCCAGAAAAAAGCAGGGGTAGCCATTCTATTTGCAGACAGAGTGGATTTCAAGCTAAGACTCATTAAGAAAGACAAAGAAGGTCACTACATCATTGTAAAGGGAATAACCCAATAAGAAGAGATGACAGTCATAAATATATATGCACCTGATACCAGCACACCTAACTACATACAACAAATATTGATGGATATGAAAAACCAAATAAGCACCAATATGATTGTAATGAGGGACTTCAATATGCCACTGTCACAAATAGATCAACTAGACAAAAAGTCAACAGGGAAATATCAGAACTAAACCAAACTCTTTAACAAATGGACCTAGTAGATGTATACAGAGTATTCCACCCCACAACATCAGAATACATATTCTTCTCAGCTGCACATGGGACTTTCTCCAAAATAGAGACCACATACTAGCTCATAGAACGTGCTTAAGTAAATGCAAAGGAATTGAAATTATCCCATGCATACTATCAGACCATAGTGCATTGAAACTGGAAATAAACAGCAAAAGGAACCACAAAAATTCCATAAACACATGGAAATTAAATAGCACTCTCCTGAACAATCAGTGGGTCAGAGAAGAAATTAAAGAAGAAATTAAACAGTTTCTGCAATTGAATGATAATGCCAATACAACCTACTGAAATTTGTGGGACACAATGAAAGCAGTTCTATGAGGGAAATTTGTAGCATTGAACACCCGTATCAGAAAAACAGAACGAGCTCAAATAAACAACCTAATGTTGAACCTCAAGCTTCTAGAAAAAGAACAGCAACTCAAACCCAAAGCCCATACAAGGGTTAATATTATAAAGATCAGAACTGAAACTAACACAATTGAAACTAAGAAAACAATACAAAGAATCAATGAATCAAAGAGTTGGTTCTTTGAAAAATTAAATAAAATCGACAAACCCTTAGCCAACCTTATAAAAAAAGGAAAGAAAAGACTTAAATTCATACAATTAGGAATGAAAAGGGTAAAATCACAACAGATCCTGCAGAAATCCAAAAGATCAATACCTGTTTTGAAAACCTGTATTCTAATAAGATCGAAAATACAGAAGAAATATACAGATTCCTAGATACATATGAATTACCAAAACTGGATCAAGAAGATATAAAAACTCTAAATAACCCAGTATCAGCCACTGAAATTGAAGACGTAATTAAAACCTACCAACGAAGAAAAGCCTAGGTCTTGATGGATTCACTGCAAAATTCTACAAGAAATTTAGAGACGATTTAATGCCACTAATTCTGAAACTCTTTAACGAAATTGAAACAGAAGCAAAACTCCCAAATTCATTCCTGGAAGCAAGCATTACCCTGATACCAAAGCCAGAGAAGGATCCAACAAAAAAAGAGAACTACAGGCCAATCTCATTAATGAACATAGATGCAAAAATCCTCAATAAGATACTGGCAAACAGAAAAAACAAGTTATCAAGAAGATTATACACTATGACCAAGTAGGATTCATTCCAGGGATACAGGGATGGTTCAACATACGCAAATCAATAAATGTGATACGCTAT
The DNA here is from genome assembly GCA_004026905.1 of Hystrix cristata. Classification (NCBI taxonomy): domain Eukaryota; kingdom Metazoa; phylum Chordata; class Mammalia; order Rodentia; family Hystricidae; genus Hystrix; species Hystrix cristata. The sequence goes on from PVJO010003962.1 coordinate 106,767, forward strand.
ATTAACAGAGCCAAGGACAAAAACCATATGATCATCTCAATAGATGCAGAAAAGGCATTTGACAAGGTCAACACTCATTTATGATAAAAGCCCTGCAGAAAATTGGAATAGATGGTCTTTATCTCAATCTGATAAAAGCCATCTGTAACAAACCAACAGCCAACATCATACTACATGGTCAAAAACTAAAAGCTTTCACTCTAAAATCCGGAACAAGACAAGGATATCTGCTCTCACCACTCTTATTCAATATAGTTCTGGAAACACTAGCCAGAGCAATTAGACAAGAGAAAGAAATCAAAGGAATAAGGATAGGAAAAGAAGAAGTTAAATTATCATTATTTGCAGATGACATGTTACTCTATATAGAAGACCCCAAAAACTCCACCAAAAGACTTCTAGATTTAATAACCAAATTCAGCAGCATAGCTGGATACAAAGTCAACACTCAGAAATCAATAGCATTCCTGTATACAAACAACAGACTCACCAAGAGAGAAATTGGGGAAACAACACCTTTCACAATAGCATCCAAAAAAAATGAAGTACCTAGGAATCAATCTAGTGAAGGAAGCAAAAGATCTATACAATGAAAACTATAGTACTTTGAAAAAGGAGATTAAAGAAGATATCAGAAAATGGAAAAATATCCCTTGCTCCTGGGTAGAAAGAACCAATATGGTGAAAATGGCCATACTCCCAAAACTGCTATACAGATTTAATGCAATCCCAATTAAATTACCAATAGTATACCTCACAGAATTAGAAAAGACAATCCTAAAATTCATTTGGAACCAAAAGAAACCTAGAATAGCAAAAGCAATTCTGGGCAACAAAAGCAAAGCAGGGGCCATCACAATCCCTGACCTAAAACTATACTACAAAGCTACTGTAATAAAAACAGCATGGTACTGCACAAAAACAGACCCCAGGACCAATGGAACAGATTAGAAGATGAAAAAACAAGTCCAAACACTCTCAGTCACCTTATCTTTGACAAAGGGGCCAAACAACCTCACTGGAATAAAGATCGCCTCATTAATAAATGGTGCTGGAAAAATTGGCTCTCCACATGCCAAAGGTTAAAACTAGACCCATATCTTTCCCCATGCACTAAGCTAAAATAAAAGTGGATCAAAGATCTAAATATTAAAACAGAAACACTAAATCTATTGGAAGATAGAATAGGTCAAACTCTTGAAGACATAGGTGTAGGCAAGGACTTTATGAACAAATCCCCAAGTTGCCCAGGATTTCACAAAGAATCAACAAGTGGGACCTGATCTTATTAAAAAATCTTTTGCACAGCAAAAGAAACTACCAACAGAGTAAAGAGGCAACACACAGAGTGGGAAAAAAAATTTGCCAGCTAATCCTCTGACAAAGGACTAATATCTTGAATATATAAAGAACTCAAAAAAAATCAGACCCCCTAAATTTAAAGACCCAATCCAAAAGTGTGCAGTAGACATGAATAGACACTTCTCAGATGAAGAAGTAGAAACAGCAGATATACATATGAAAAAATGTTCAACATCACTGGTCATTCGAGAGATACAAATTAAAACAACCCTGAGATTCCACCTCACTCCATAAAGAATGACTGTTATCAACAAATCAGCCAATAACAAATGCTAAAGGGGCTGTAGGGAAAAAGGAACCCTTCACTGTTGGTGGGAATGTAGACTGGTGCAACTGCTATGGAAATCAGTGTGAAGATTCCTCAGGGAACTAGAGATTCCATTTGACCCAGCTATTCCACTTCTTGGCATCTTCCCAAAAGAATTAAAAGCATCATACCACAGCAATATATGCACACCCATGTTTATAGCAGCACAGTTTGTAATAGCTAAATCTTGGAAGCAACCCAAATGCCCATCAACAGCAGAATGGATAAAGAAAATGTGGTTCTTTTATACAATGGAGTACTACTCTGCCATAAAGAATGATAACCTTGAGATATTCCTAGGTAAATGGATGCATTTTGAGACCATACTCTTGAGTGAAATAAATCAGACACACCTGTTTAAACACCACATCGTTTCTCTGGTGTGAGAAACTGAAGTGTATATAAAGACTAAAATGTATTATATTGGGAAAGGGAAGAAAATGTCCAAATGGGGATGGGAACAAGGGAGGGGAAAAGGAACAGAGGGACAAGTGAAATAAGAAATGGAAGGAAGAAATGGAAACAAAGCTTTTGTAAATAGGGAGGGATGAGGGGATGAGGGGAGGGGAATGGGAAAAAAACAAGCAACAAGATATGTCATGTACAGGTACAAATCCCCCATGATGAATGTTATCACTATGTACATCTAAAATGTACCATTAAAATTAAAAAAAAAAAACATTCAAAGTAGAACATGAAGATCCTCTTTGCTTTGCCACCATTTTCCCATAACACCTCTCCTTTCAACATAATCAGGATCATTTCTTTAAAGATGTCAAAGGCATTTTTTAATCCTTTACATTCAAATTACTCTCTTATTAGGTGCCTTTTTATGGTCTTCACTGATTATTTTCTTCTTCTGTGTTTTATGATCCACCGTGCACTCCCAAGGCATTCCACGAGATCCAGCCAGTTCTCCCCCATCATTTTCTCAGACTTCATGAAACCTGCATGTTTGCAACATGTGCCCTGTTACTTGGTGGTCAGTTGCACTGATTTGGTACTAAGTTGATCAAACCCACAACCAGTTAGAGGGAGAGCAGTAGAATCTTTGCCCTGAGACTCCAGTAGTAGGCACAGGGAAATGCACTAGAACACAGGCTTTGTTTACAAGACCTCAGTTCATTGGTGAGGACTTTCTTAGTGTAACTACCTTTGTTTCTGACCCAACCCGATAAGTGTGAAGGATTCAGATAGGGAAAACTTAAGTATACGTACGTTATGAACTGAATGTGTATCTCCCAAAGGTCATGGGTTGAAATCCTAATACTGATGGTGTTAGAAAGATTGGACTTTGGAAGGTAATGAGGTTATGAAGGTAGTACTTTCCTCTATACATAAAGTAATATTACTCAGCTATAAAGAAGAATAAATTGGAGACATTTGTAGGAAAATGGAAGCATCTGGAAAATATAGTGTTGAGTGAAATAAACCAGTCTCACAAGATTAAATATAGTATGGTATATCTCATTTGAGTAAGGCAAAGTGCAAAGAATAAGAATAATATCGAATGGACAGAAGGAAACAAGGGGATTGATCTCTTAAAAACGGTAAGAAGTCCAGGAGACCAAGGTTGAAGGGAGGGGGGAGGGGAAGGGGAAGTAAGTAGAATTATAATAAGCCATATACAGGAAGCTAATAACCTCAATGAATGTAAACATTATATGGCATAAGCATGAGCTAAGAATAACAATAACAACAAGAATGAAAATGGGAAAAGGGGATTTAGAGACATAGAGAGAACAGTGGGTGGGAATGAGGAGACTAAAAAAAGAAACAAGCTGTTTTATGCATGAGTACCCACCCTCCGAGATGAACGTGAACACTGTGAAATGCAAGCATATACTAATAAAAGAAAATAAATAACAGCTGCAAGGACCTGCCTGGCTTCAGCGGAGCGGCCCAGGAACAGCGCGATCAGCCTTCCAATCGGCAGAATATGGTGGAGTCAGGTGAGACAGCTTCGCGGGCCTTGCTCGGCCCAGTCCCCACCACCTGCCCCAGGTGGCTACACCCCAGGCACAGAGCCAGCCTGAGCACCAGCAGGGTCTGGATCCATCAACATATATGCATGAGGTCAGGGACTCAACACCAGAAACACTGTCTTCTGCTATTCCCCCAGCCCCCTCCCTTTTTTTCCCCTTGTTTGTATGTTTTTTTGTTTTCTTCTTCTTTCTTCTCTCATTGTCCCTCTTTTAGCTTTTTCTTTGTTACTCTCTTTTCCCTTCCCCTCTCTGAAACCACCATTACAAAGTAGAGCCAACCATGACCTTGTCATTGAAGATAACCCTGGAGGCATAAAGGTCATAAGAGCCAAGAAATACATATACCCAGAAGAAACCTCAAAAACAGACATTCCTGAGGAGGACACTATTACCTATCTTTTTGTAACCTCATACAAAGAAAATATCAAACCAACTTGGAGAACAAGCTAAGAGGGATAAAGTACATATGTATACAAAGAAAATGACCAGACATAGAAGCAAAACGCAACCCCAGACCCCCAGCCCACCCAGAATAAATACAGAGGACAATGACATCGAGGAAGTCAGAAGCCACCCAATCAAACTCTCAGAGATGATAGCAACAGAAGTTGAAAAACAGATAGGCGTGACAATAGAGAACATCAAGCTAGAGATAATAGACCAGGTCAGGAAAGAGATGACCAACATAATGAAAGATTTGCTTAGTGAGTTCAAGGTAGACACAGATAAAAAACAGAGGAACTAAGAAAAACAATCGAAAATTTGAATATACAACTTAGCAAAGAAATGGAGCCCATGAAACAGATCCATAAAGATATCCAAGAAATAAAAAAACTCGCTGGAAAATATATGGAGCCAAATGAATGAGAGCAAAGATAGAATCTCAGAACTAGAACAGGTCAGCAATTAGTGAGAATGAAAAGAAAGACCTCTTAAAAATAGCTAGAGAATATGAAAAATCACTACAACATCTGCAAAATGATGCAAAGACAATATAAGAGAGAGACAATATAAGAGTGATAGGAGTGAATGAAAAAGCAGGAAACTATACGAAAGATCTAAAAAGATTATTTACAGAAATAATGATGGAAAACTTCCCAAGTATGAGAAAAGAACTTGATATACAGTTAAGTGAGGCATATAGAACCCCAATTACTCATAACCAAAATAAATCCACACCAAGACATATAATAATCAAGATTCCAGAAATTCAGCAAAAGAACAGAATACTGAAAATGATCAGAGAAAAAAGACAAATCACCTATAAAGGTAAACCCATCAGAATCACAGCAGATTTCTCTACACAAACCCTAAAATCAAGAAGAGACTGGAGCAAGGTATTTCAAGCATTAAAGGAAAGTAATCTCCAACCCAGATTGATGTACCCGGCCAAACTACCTTTCAAATTCAACAATGAAATAAGATACTTGCATGACAAAAAACAACTGAAGAAATTTATAACCTCCAAACCACCTCTACAAAATATCTTGAAGGAGATCCTGGAGAAGGAAAGAGTTAACTACAATTACAAGGACACTAATAAAATCCCACCAGGAAAGACAAGCAATTGAACTGAGGTGAAACACAGAACCAACAACAGAAAAGATATATGGCAAAAAAGAGTCAACTCATAACAGCTGTAACCATCAATGTAAACAGGCTCAACTCACCTATCAAAAGAAACAGGCTAGCAGAATGGATCAAGAAAGAAGATCCAGCAATATGCTGCATACAAGAGACACATCTAACCCAAAAGGAAATACATAGATAGAAAATCAAAGAATGGAAAACAGTATTTCACGCAAAGGGAACCCAGAAAAAAGCAGGGGTGGCTATCCTAATCTCAGACAAAGTAAACTTCAAACCAAGACTAATCAAGAGGGATAAAGATGGCCATTACATACTTCTCAAGGGAAAACTTCAAGAAGAAGAAATAACAATCATTAATATTTATGCACCAAATATTGGTGCACCTAAATACATAAAACTAATATTGAGGGACATGAAAGATCAAATAATCACTAACACAATTATAATGGAAGACTTCAACACCTCACTCTCACAAAGAGACAGATCAACTAGACAGAAAATTAGCAAAGAAATATCAGAACCGAATCAACTCTGTGAACAAATGGATTTAGCAGATGTCTACAGAGTTTTCCACCCTACAACAGCAGAATACACATTCTTCTCAGCTGCACATGGGTAGTTTTCCAAAATAGACCACATAATAGCCCATAAAGGATACTTAAGTAAATGTAAGGGAATTGAAATTATCCCATGCATACTATTGGCCCATAGTGCAATGAAACTAGAATTCAATGGCAACAAAAACCAAAAAAGCCACGTAAACACATGGAAACTAAGTAATATCCTCCTGAATAACAGCTGGGTCACAGAAGAAACTAAAGAAGAAATTAAGCAATTTATACAGATAAATGATAATGACAATACAACATACCGGAACTTATGGGATACAATGAAAGCAGTGCTACGGGGGAAGTTTATCGCATTGAGCTCCCACATCAAGAAGACAGAAAAAGCTCAAATAAACAACTTAATGTTGAAGCTCAAACAACTAGAAAAAGAAGAACAAAACAAATCTAAAGCTCATACAAGAGAGGAAATTATTAAGATCAGAGCTGAAATCAATGCAATTGAGACCAAGAAAACAATACAAAGAATCAACGAATCAAAGAGTTGGTTCTTTGAAAGATTAAACAAAAAACACAAACCCCTAGCCAACCTAATCAAAAAAAAAAAAAAAAAAGGAAAGAAAAGACCCAAATTCATGCAATAAAAAATGAAAGGGGGGAAGTCACAACTGACCCGGCAGAAATCCAAAGGATCATCAACACCTACTTCATGAACTTATACTCAAACAAGATGGAAAGCATGGAAGAAATGGACAGATTCCTAGAAACATACAAATTACCAAAACTAAACCAAGAAGAGATACAAACTCTTAATAACCCAATATCAGCCATTGAAATTGAAGAGGTAATTAAAAACCTACCAACAAAGAAAAGCCCAGGTCCTGACAGCTTCACAGCTGAATTCTACAAGAAATTCAAAGATGATCTAATACTATTATTCCTCAAACTCTTTAATGAAATTGAAAAGGAAGCAGTACTTCCAAAATCATTCCTGGAAGCAAGCATTACCCTGATACTAAAACCAGAAAAGGACCCAACTGAAAAAGAGAACTACAGGCCAATCTCCCTAATGAACATAGATGAGAAAATTCTCAACAAGATTCTGGCCAACAGAATACGATGAATTATCAAGAAGATTATACACCACGACCAAGTAGGATTCATCCCAGGGATGCAGGGATGGTTCAACATACGCAAATCAATATTCGTAACACACCATATCAACAAAGTCAAAGACAAAAATCATATGATCATCTCCATACATGCAGAGAAAGCATTTGACAAAACCAACACCCATTCATGATAAAAACACTACAGAAATTAGGAATAGATGGTGTATATCTAAATCTGATAAAAGCCATATATGACAAACCAACGGCCAACATTACACTAAATGGTGAGAAATTAGAAGCTTTCACACTAAAATCTGGAACAAGACAAGGGTGCTCGCTGTCACCACTTTTATCCAACATAGTTCTAGAAACATTAGCCAAAGCAATTAGACAAGAGAAAGAAATAAAAGGAATAAAGATAGGAAAGGAAGAAGTTAAACTATTGTTATTTGCAGATGACAAGATACTCTACATAGAAGACCCAAAAACCTCCACCAAAAAACTGCTGGATTTAATAACTAAATTCAGTTGTGTTGCTGGATACAAAGTCAACACCCAAAAGTCAATAGCATTCCTACACACAAACAATACACCCACTGAAAAAGAAATAACAAAAGATATACCTTTCACAATTGCACACAAAAAATAAAATACTTAGGAATATATCTAACAAAGGAAGTAAAAGATCTTTACATCAAAAACTACAGCACTCTAAAAAAGGAAATTGAAAAGGATATCAAAAAATGGAAAGACGTCCCATGTTCCTGGGTAGGAAGAACCAACATAGTGAAAATGGCTATACTTCTTTAAATACTATACAGATTTAATGCAATTCCAATCAAGTTACCACTAACATACTTCAAAGAATTAGAAAGGACAATCATGAATTTCATCTGGAACCAGAAAAGACCAAGAATAGCAAAAACGATCCTAAGCAACAGGGGAAAATCAGGGGGCATCACAGTCCCCGACCTAAAACTATACTATAAAGCTACAGTATTAAAAACAGCATGGTACTGGCAAAAAGACAGACCTGAGGATCAATGGAACAGATTGGAGGATGCAGAAACAGCTCCAAACACACTCAAATACCTCATCTTTGACAAAGGAGCCAAACACCCTCACTGGAAGAAAGATAGCCTCTTTAACAAATGGTGCTGGAAAAATTGGCTTACCACATGCCAAAAACTAAAACTAGATACATGTCTCCCACCATGTACTAAACTAAAATCAAAGTGGATCAAAGATCTAAACATTAAAACAGAAACACTAAATTTACTGGAGAATAGAATAGGAAGAAGCCTCGAAGACATAGGGTTATGGAAAAAAATTTATGAACAGAACCCAGATTGCACGGGAAACAATACAAAGAATCAGTTCTGGGGCCCACATGCTATTAAAAAGCTTTTGCACAGCAAAAGACATCACCAACAGAGCAGGGTGAAAACCCACAGACTGGGAAAAAATTTTTGCCAGCTATCCATCAGACAAAGGTCTAACACCTAGAATATACAAAGAACTCAAAAAAAAAAACCTCTCAAATTTAAAGACCCAATCCAAAAATGGGCAACTGAAATGAATAAACATTTCTCAGATGAAGGAAT